>JAPPVO010005092.1:0-27340 GCA_030407325.1 Camellia japonica | reverse complement strand
AATTATCGAATTCAGATTCGGATTCGGGAGTGATTTATATTTGAATATGAGCTAAACGGATTCAAGTTGGATTCGCGTTTGTCTTAATCGGATTGGATTCGGATTTTGACATATCTGATCCGAATCCGATTCCTTTACAGGCTAGTTCCCAACACTCGCTCTCCCTCTCTCTGGATTGGATTCGGATTTTGACATATCTGATCCGAATCCGATTCCTTTACAGGCTGGTTCCCAACACTCGCTCTCCCTCTCTCTCTCTCTCTTTGTCTCTCTCTTGGGTGAAGTGGTCGAGTGGTCGAGCTATTGACAGGTACTGTTTTCTCTCTCACTCTCAGATAGTTTGAATCAGCTTCATCGCCCTTATTCGATTGTATGCATATATATATATATATATATATTGACATGTCAATCTCTTACCTGATTGATTTTGCACATATACATATAGAAATCTAAATATATTTTGAACCAGAGTAGTGGTGTTGTTGGATCATTGGTCTCTCTCTCTATAGTCTTTGTAGAAGCTTTTGTTGAAAATAATAGAAGAATTAAAATCGAAACGCCTCGAATATCCACCATTGAAACGATCTATGTTCTGTGAAAATGCATTTTGTGATTAAAACCTTTTTTTTCCCCCTTCATAATAGGTTTTCTTTGTTTTATAACTACATTGAACATATTATATATTGCATTCGGCATAGATTATATATATATATATATATATATAATATAAAGTTAATAATTTGCATTTTTTTGACCTTTTGAAATTGCACCAAGACTTCTGGTACACAATTTAGGTTTTGCTAGGAGAGTAGTATTTATTCTTTGAAAATACTCGCAAATACTAGAACCTGTAGATTATGATGATGATGCAATATGAGGGGAAGGAGAATCAATTGATTCCTACAAAGTTACATTGTGATTGTATTGTGGTGCATTACTAGTATATTCATCAACATTGATAAAAACTCACCAAAATTTGCATTAGGATCCATATTAATTTACTGTATAATAATAAAAACAAAGGAAGACAAACAATTAAAGAAAAAATAAACTAGTATTACCAAATGTTGTGTATGTGGCTTAATTACACTCTCTCGTCAGTTTGGTTCTCATTTGATTCAAGAACTGAATTAGGTCGTTCGGTTCTGGGTTGCTGCTGACTAGTTACTTGACTCTACCTTTTTCAACCTCTTGATGGTTACGTAATTGATTAAGAAAGAAATCATATTCGTTTTGCCTTTGTTTATTATATTTCTATTGTCATGTAACTTGTTTTGTTTTATTTCTTTATTTATTTATTTTTTCTGGCTTTTGTTTGCGAAGTTTTATCTGAGTAGGTTGTTCTTCTGACATGATTTTTTTCTCACCTTAATTTTGTTGTAATGGGTTTAATTATGTGGCCATAATTTATTTTTTCGAACGGGTCATTGTGTTGATAAACTACAAACACATTGATAAGGTGCTCCATTTGTTCATATTTGTCTCTCTGCTTTCTATTTTCAAGGTCGGAGGTCTTGTTGGCAGACAAGAGAACAAAAGGGAATGAGTTCGGCGAATGCCTCTGGCAATTTGTCATCAGAGATGGAGGTGGATGCTTTTAGGCACCTCTTTACTCTACGCTTTTATGAGCGTCATCTACTTGAATCCATTCGCCCTGATGCCAGGAAACTTGGGAAAGCTAGAGATACAACACTTGCTCTTGGTTTGTTCATTTGTATTTTATTTATTTGAAACTCGCACTTTTTGCCTCTGATTTGGGGTTTGCTAGGTACATGTCCTTACTTGAGTTGAACCATTTGTATATATCTAGGAGTTGTGTGCTTCTACTAATGGGTCAGCTCTAGCCAAGATAGGTTGCACTGTAAGTGTTTTTCTACCCTTGCCTATTCTCTTTATCTCTCATGCTCTCACACTCTCACACCCACTCACTCATCCACCTACAAACACCCGCTTATACACCAAAAAAAAAAATGACAAATGAGGTTTCTTGAGTTGAGATAAGTTGTTTACATGAAATTCTGGTTTTAAATGTGTTTTTATATATAGCTAAGAAAATATTAGTTTTCTGTGTTGGATTTCCTAAGTTGGACTCTCAAGTCTTTTGTCTGTGTAGACCATGTTGGCTGCCATTAAAATGGAAGTCATGACACCTACCACAGAGTCACCAAATGAGGGCTACATAGGTTAAGAACCATCAACTGCATATTTTCTTTTCTTTTTGTTCCCTTTTCACATTTATACATGGGGTGCCAATGTGTGATATTTTGTTGTTTACAGTTATTGATTTCCACATGCCTCCAATTTGTTCTCCTATTGTTAGGCCTGGCAGAAAGTAAACAAAAGAAAAAATAGCCGTCTCATTGCTGTGATGTTGTTCTGTTATGAAGTTTCTAAATTATGAGAGATGGTAATTATTGAATTTTTTATATTATTTTAGTTTTGCTTCAATCTTGCCTTTGGATGCACTCATAAAGGATATACATCTTCAGCATTCAAAGCATATTCCTTTTCTGAATCTTGTATGCTGTGTAGTGTGTACATATATGTGTCAAATGCAATTTAGTCATTTATCTTCCAAAATTTTGATTGTGTGTGCGCGCCTATTGTAACTTGTTTACGAGATTTGTCTTATGGTATAAGGAGTATTTTTGGCAAAAGCTTACACATTTGCATGGGTGGAAATTCTGTTGACTTCAGACTTCAAAATACTATCAGTCATGTAGTCTTGTAATGCACCTAACAAAATAGAGGATTGAAATTTCATTAACTGTCTCACTGCGCATGTGATGTTTAGTGGAATGATATACTCAAGGGCGGACCCAGGATTCGTCAATGGGGTGGGCTAATATTAAGGTAAAATTATGCAATATATTTTAAGTATAACCACATAAGAAAAAAGAAAATTTAATAATATAATCTAGATTAATATCTAAATTTATTGATTAGAAACTATCTAACTATGTTGTGCTCGACGAGTCTTTAAAGATTCGAATTCATCTATTACAGAATCTAGATCAATTTTCAATAATAGTTGAATCAAATTTGCTTGGTTTATCTGCTTGAGGCATGGAAGACGGTTGCACATCAGAAAATGAGGTTTCAACAATATTGGATGTTGTACTACTAGACTTCTGTTTTGATTGATAGAATGAGAAAATGGTTTTTCCTTTTTTGAGTGGTGGAGGTTCCATTATTTATAACCTATAAATTTTTTTTAAAAAAATTAGCCCTATTTAATATTAAACCAAAGTATATTCACAATAATTTTAAATATTAGGGGTTTTATATATATATATATATATATATATATCCTCAATAATTTTATTTAGGCTTTCATTATTTTTATATATCATATATGTCCAAAAAAACTCTTTCAAAATTCAAAAACCAAGAGCAATATAGAATATTGAACAAGGCATCATCATAAAAAAACTAAGAGCAACATAATATTTGTTGCATAAAGACAAAATTTCAAAACCATTGTTAATCAAATTCATTCTCAACCAACGAAATAAAATAATTGGTTAATTACACTTACAAAAAATGTTAGAAAAGTGGAGCTATTGCAGGCTGCTGGAGACGACGAAGAGAGGGTGTTGTCTATCTATTGGAAGATGTGAGGATTGTTTTAAAAGATTTGTTCTTTAAACAAATACAAACTTATTGGGCTGCCTATCTATTTTTTGGGGTAAGTATTGGGCTGGTATTGGGCTGTCTATTTAAAAAACAAACAAAAAAACTATTGGCCCTTATATGGGGCTGGGCTGAGCTGGGAAAAAAAATTCTATAGATTTTTTAAATTTTGGGCTGGGCTACAGCCACCTATGCCCAGTCCTAGGTCCGCCCTTGGATATACTCAACACAGATGATTACAGACTTTTAATGATCTTACACCTATACTTGGAACACCTTGTTAGTTGTTTAACATGTATGTGTTTAACCGACTAACTATTTGGGTGGTTGTAGTTCTGGCATGATTAACTTCAAGGAGCTATCCTTGGTCAGTGGGAAAGCTGCTTGGATGGCCTACCTGGTAATGTTTTCTAAGACAAGAACTCTCTATTTCATTTATATAAATTGAAACATGTTCTTTATTTAACTTTTGACCTTGAGCTCTTCAATATGAATTGTGTATATCCAATAATAGATGGCCTTCAACATTGTGGTTACTGACCATATAATGTTCTTAGCTTGTGGTGTCATTAAAAATGGATATCACTGCTCATTTGTTTCTTTATTGGACAAGGACAACATTTATTTTATTCTTGCGGGACATATACTGTTTGGATGCTAATGGTGCTCTTTTTGATGCTGCATTACTTGCAGCAGTTGTTGCCTTCTCTCATCGTAAGATATACACACCATTTACATTTATATCATTCTTCCTGTGCATGCCTTAATTTAGTGTTGGTGGTGGCCAACAAGCAACACCCAAATAAAATATTTGGTTTCCATATAATCCTACTGGCTCCAAACTTAGACAAGCTATGCAAAGAGATTTGCCCCACAAGGCCTGCATTATAATCAACAAGCTTTCTTGTAGCTATTCTAGCTTCAACAAGGAGGAGTTTCACATGCCTAACAGATGCAAGACCTTTTGATCTGAATATGTACTTGAATACTATGGGGCTCGATGTGTAACGAAACCCGATTGAATAGGAACACAAGGGTATAAGTCAAAAATTTCAAACCCTAATGAAGAGAAGGATTAGCATAGCAGGAATGGTTGTCTTGTGTCACCGTTACTCACAATTTGCTTGCTCAAAGGATCTTTTCCCGTTTGATATAGTTGATGGTGTCTGAGTGAGATATGCATGCTATAGTGCTTTTCATGATTTTATAGTATCAAGGTGAGTAGTTGGTACACGCATGCACAATGGATTTTCATCACAATGTTTGATGATGTTCAACTTGGCTTAAAAAAAGGGCAAAAAGTAGACGTTGTTCTTTTGTTTCTGTTTACAACATTATTACTATATTTGATAGATTCCTATCAAAATAAATATTCTTTTGTTTCTGTATAAAAAATTATTCTTGTATTTGTTAGATTCTTATCAAAATTTCAACATAATCTGGGTGAATAGGTAATGTTTTGCATTTGTGTTTCTGTCGAAAACATATTGTCATGTTTGATAAGGCACCTCTGATTCCAACAGTTTATTTACCATTGAAGTTTTGTCTTGCAGTGCAGATCCCAGTAGTTTCTCTGAATGATGATGGAAAAGTGGTAGTTGTTTCTGAGGAAGATGTAGGCAAGTTGAAAAATGAGCCAGTCAATAAAGGGAAGAGGAAGCTCAAGCTGAGTAGCATCCCATTCGCTTTGACATGCATACTTCACAAAAATTACATTCTGGCAGACTTTACAGCGGAGGAAGAGTCCATCATGGAAACTCTTGTAACTGTGGTACTGGATTCATTTTTTCAACTAGTGTCTCTCTACAAGCACAGTGGATCGGTTCTTGCTTACACATCAGCCATCCAGGTTTGTTTTCACCTTTTTCAGTCCACATTTTGGTGTGAGATCAAGTTCTCAAATGTTATGTTTGTTGAGACTCTGCCAGATATCCAATATATGGCTGTAATTCCCAACTGTTAGCTCCACATAGGTAACCCTAGAATTTTAGAAATTTTTAGGTGTTTGAATGTAATCTAAGGCTGCATTTGGTTTAACAATTTGGGGAGATAGTTGCAAAAGGAAAGGGGGAAAAAAAAAAAGGAGAAGTGAATGAAATAGAAAGCTAAATTTTATTGAGTTTTCCTTTCCCTCCATAAATCTATACTCAAATTCTTGATCCAATCACAGCCCAAGTTTTGTGTACTGCATTGAAGTTGTTTGGAGTATAAAAAGGGTTTTATACAAGAAAATGCATTTCTTTCAAAGCAAGAACCTTAGAAAATGCATTTCAACTAAAATGGTTTCTTTTATCCAATCTTGAAATGATAAATTGATAATAGGATTATAAAAACTTCTTTGCCACTAAAATATTGTTTTGACTTGACTTTTAAACTTCTAGTACAGAGTATGTCTATGACACCATACGAAAACACACATGAATTCAGTGTTGTTTGCTAATAAAGAATGGTGTTATAATTGTAGGACTGTATTGCATTAACATGACAAAGAGTGAAAGAACTTCAGAAAGTTTTGAATGAAGCCATTTTCGAAATGGAGGGGGACTAGTCATACTATGCAACAATAAGTAGTAGCTACTTTATGTTCAAATCTTTCATACCCGTTGTCTAAAGTTTCTGAGGTGAGGTTAGTGATTTTTTTGGAAATATTATCAAGAGGTTGTGTAATTAGTAAAATTTTGTTGCATATGGTTGAAGTTTTTCACTTAGTAGATTAGCATTTTATACGTACTGGAGAGGTTTAAAATGGTGAGATGATATGAATTTTAGCCTCATTTATTCGGTTGTTTATCAATTTGGATTGAAAATTGGAACTTACCATGAATATTTACTTATTTTGTTATTGTCTGCTGCACAAGTTTAAAATACTTTAGGCATTTGTAGCATAGTAGTTTAAAATTTGAAATTCCATGTTTAATCAGTTGTACTTTGAAGTATGAAAAGTTGGGGTGTTTTTAGTAAACTTTTCTGGTTTTAAGCTTATTTGATTGTTTTTGGCTCAAAATTCTCAAGTTGAAAAGGCTAATAATTCCTCCTCCCCCCAAGCTTAGGCATGTTTGTTTCACTAGATATAAAATGGAAGATATAATATAATATAATATAATATGGGATTTAGTGAGGATATATAATGAAATTGATGGCCTCGTTTGGTATAGCTGTGGGAAGGTGATTATAGATTATAGCTTAACAGATTACAGATTATAGATTTTAGCTTTAAATATAAGTTGTTAACTTGTTTGGTGTAACTGTGGGATTATAGATTTAATCAGTAGAGTAGTGTTTGGTTGAATAAGCTGTAAAATAACTTTTTGCTATGTAATGTCCTTTTTGCCCTTATAATATATAAAATTTGTGATTTCATTTATAATACATATTTTTCTTTTTCATTTCATTTTCTTTTCTTTTCTTTTCTCTTTTTTTTTTTTTTTTTCCTTCTCTTCTTTCTTTGTTAATTTTGTTTAATTTATTAATTCATTAAAATTAATACCAATTAATATATATTTCATTACATATTTTATATTATATTTCATTACATATTATTTGTTATTTAACATAAAAATTATTTTAGTGTGATTTAATATATTTTTTTCATTACTTATTTTTTTATATTAAATAAGTATTTTGATTTTAAAAATAACCATCACTCATTTATCGTACCACATCCATCGTTCTTACAAAAAATCCAAGAAAATAAATTATTTGAAAACAAAAAAATAACCATTATTCATGTTAAAAAATTCTATCTTACAAAAATAATCATCATTGAATGTGTGTATATATTAGATAGACAAGAAGAGTAAATTGGCCTTTTTTAACTTTTATCCCAGATCAGAGGACGTGATATAATGGGGGAGAGTGGTATTGTATATCCACCAATTTTAGGAGATATACAATCCCATAGTAGATTATATCCTCTTAAAAAAAAATAATAATAATTTTTGCAAACATAGGATATGTGAACCTCATAATATATAATATCCAATCCAACCTTTTATATTCAAAAATCAAACAGGGTCTAAGGTTTTTTGTCTTTCTTTCAAATTTTCCACTTTTATACTTGCCCCCCAAAAAATTTCAACTTACAAATTTTTTAGGGAAAATTAGTCTAAGGTCCCTCTCCCACTTTTCGTAATGGAAGAGATCTACAAAATTATTTTTTGATGTCTAAGGTCCCTACAGAGAAATTTGATATCCAATTCTATTCTAACCTGAAAAATCGACACTGTATGAAGTCATCTTCTCACACAAACGCACTTTCTCTCTACTTTCTCTCTCTAAAACTATATATATCTATCTTTCTCTGAAACAGTGCCCTCCTACATCAATGGCAGCTGGGTTGGTATCCAACGGCGATTTCTTCGTTGCAAAGTCTCCGGTCATCCGATAAGAGCATGATGCTTGCGACTGGATTTCTCTCCCGGCGATCTTCGAGAACCTTCTTGGCCTTCTTCAGCGCGTCGCTGGGCGCGATGATGATAGTGATGGATTAAATGCTTCCGATCAGGACTGACTATATAAGTCAGTTCCCATTAGGTAAAACTTTGATGGTGTACACAAAGGATTTTTGTACAAGTTACACCTCTCTCTCTCTCTCTCACCCTCCGATGAGCTTGTGCCCACCGGGGTGATTTGATTTCCTAATACTTAACATTTTAGTAAATTTACACTTGCATGCAAGCTTGTTTGTCCCCTCTCAGTTGTTGTTGTTATTGTTGTTGTCAGTATCGCAAAATTTACCATCCATCCTGTTTTGAATAGCTTTGACAGCAGCAACTCTAGCAGCAGTGGCAGCTTTGTTTGCAGCCATCACCGCCTTGTTCACTTGTTCATCCACTCTCCGAATGTGAATTGCATTAGCAGCTGTTTTTAATAATAATATGTGGAAGCTTTGGAAACCAGAGAATTTCTCTGGACCAAAGAATTTCTCTGGACCAAACCAGAAAATTTCTTTGGACCAACTCAATTTTCTCTGAAGCAGAACAACAATAGACCACATCAGGTTTTTATGTGAGGCTTCATACAACATTTTCAGGATGCAAAATTTGGGTACTTCGACGCTGACTACTCTTCATGTTTTTGCTCATGTGTATGGATCTAAATATTTTAACCTCACAGATTACAGTTTATTAACGACTCTAATGAAATCTTTAGTAACGTTTCTTGAGAAAGAAAAAGTATCCAGTGATTACATTTGCTGCATTCCACCTGCTGGTGAGGTTGAGTCTATGTTGGTCTTTTGAAGCAAGCAATGTTTTATTGAATAATAGTTTGTTTATAGAAGGTAGAACTTTAGCAACTCTGTCATGTTTGAGAGATTGTTTATTGGATATAATAATTTTAGGGGTTTCCCTTTTTCTAAATTCACTTGGGTTGCATTTGGATTTATAGATTTAAAATGAATGGATTTGGCATTATTAATTTCTAGGGTATGGTCTTCAGTTCAATCTAATATTCTAGATTATGATATATGTAAGAATAGATTTGAGATTTTTATATTGGTGGATAGAGTTAACAATCTACCTTTAATATTTAATCTCTGGAGATAAATTCCGAAGTCAGAGAAATTTGGTTAAAACACATTCCGAAGTCAAAGAAATTCCGAAGTCAGAGAAATTCAAATGATGATGGTGACAACAACAAATATGATACTTCAAGGGAGAATGGCGACAGCAGTGCAAAGGTAGAAGAAGAACTCAAATGTCATGAGGTTGCTCATAATTCCGGTCAAAGCAGCAACAAAAAGAGTAATGGTGCAATGGTGAAGAGAGAATTTGAAGTAGTATTATTCAATAGAATTGTTGTTTTGAACTGTCATAATTATATTATAGCAGTTGGGTAATGGAGATGTCATTGAAATTGTTAAATTTTGCCATTGCTATCAAAGGTTTGATGTATTTTATAAAGGTCAGTGATTGAAAAGATGAGATGATGAGTTTTGGCATTTTGCACTATAAATGGCATGCAAAAATTAGAAAAGAGCCAGAGAAATTTGTGAAGTGAGAGAATTTTCCTGGATAGTCACACAAATTTTCTCTCCACAATTTTCTCTGGATTTCTTTGGTACTCAGAGAAATTTCAGTTTTCTCTGGTTTGAATCCAGAGAATTTCTCTGGAGAGAGTTTCAATCTTCTCCGGACAGAATTTCTTTGGACAGAATTTCTCTAGAGAGATTTTCTCTGGACAGAATTTCTCTGTGACTGAAATTTCTCTGGATCGATGTTGAGGGACCTTAGACATTATGAAAATATTTGATGTCCTTTATGCTATAAAATCTTAATATCAGGGACCTTAAAAAAAATTTCCCAATTTTTTATTCTCAAAATTATCTGAGGTGGAACATGCAGCTGAAGAATTTATGAAGCAACTGCATTGGAATTGCTGAATCCACTGAGATCAAAGATAGAATGGTTGAAAAGCGGTTTTGCTTAAGGGTGCAAAGACATTACGCAACCCAAGCAACTCGAAATCTGAATTATATATATAGCAAATAAATGTATAAATTATTAATTATTAGATGATATTATAGTAATTTAAATTGTTAAATCATATTAAATATATTATATATATAAGTAACACAATATAAAATCTTATATTTTTTTTTTCTCACTTATAAATTGGCTCTATTTGGAAAGAGGGTTTGAGACTAAAATAGTTAATAAAAACAACTATAATTATTATAAATAAAAAAAAACACAAATTTCAAACTATAATTATTATAATTATTAAAACTATAATTATTTCATTTTTTCTCTCACAACTATCAAATCAACTATTAAAAAAAAAAAGCCAACTACCTTTCTAAATACAAATTTTTTTAGTCAAGTTAAAATAATCAAAAAATAAACTCAAATAACCAAGTTCCAAAATTGTGAAGACCACCATAGTAGCATCTTATAAATTATTTGTTTTGATTCTATTAAAGATTTTATTAAAAAATATATATAAATAAAATCTAATTTTAACAAATTAATTAACTTAGCTGCATTAAAAAATAAGTGAGGGGAAACTAAAATTTATATAAAATTTGGACAATTCAGATTTAACTTGGGTTGAGCTTGATTATACAGCATCGGGTTACAATTTGAACCTAAACAACTCTCAGCACAACTTAGGTGGAGCTTAAACAACCTATCAATCCATCCAAACCCGCAAGAGTTGCACCCTAGTTTGCCTACATGACACAGCAACAATCCTTTAATAATCCATTTTGTTTCTGGCCTGAGCCTAAAGGAATCCATTTTAACATTTCCAATTTAGTTCACCTTTCTTTTGTTTTAGATTTCAAACAAAAATGACCGACTAACAAAAGCAATTCAGCTCTCGTTTGTGCAAAACAAAAACAGACAGCGAAAACTGAACACCAAACCATTTATTTGTCCGATAGCAGTTAATTAAACAACACAGATTTTATTGTCAATGGAAAGTTGGCAAAACCCACAACACATGAGTTCAATATACCCATTTTCCATCAAACAAAATTTACAAAGATACAAACAAAAAAAAAATCATTCTGAATCAACACAATCAACAGATCTCATTCACTTACAGGAATGCATCAAGTGACAATCGCAAGCAGTTGTGGCTTATACTTTAAACTATTTCCTAATTGCAGGTTTGAGCTCAGAGTGGTTTCACCGGTCATATCAGGAAATCAAGGAGAAAAATTCCTCTAATTGGGTCTCACTCACTGTAACGCCAAGTTTCTGACTATGGACTGCATCGATCAAATCAACTCCTATATCTTTCGCCAAGCCTGCTGTAGAGATCTCAATGTACTCATTCAGGCTGTGAACAGTTCCATCTACACAAGTAAAAACAGAGGAATTAGCAGGAAGGGGGAAAAAAGACATAATCAATGATCAAACGCATGACTTTCCAAGTATATATATATATTTAAACACCTTACTTTCGAAAATTTATTCACAAAATACAATTCAAAATTTCAAACTACAATCTCTTTCACAAAGTAATCTTGTATCAGTATTCACAGAAGTTCAATTGGAAAGTGAGTTCAATATTAATAGGCACAAATTTGAAATCTAACTGACTCATTCATTTACCTTCAGCAACTATTGCTTCATATGCAGGTGGCTGGGCAATCCAGTTTCCTACAGAATCTTTCATGTGTCTTCTATCAGATGCAAAGGAACGAAGGAATATTAGAGCATGCACAACCCGGAAAAACCTGAGATCACAGAGTGGTTTTTCCCATGAACTCTTATATTTTCACAGTTGGGTTTTAAAGATATCTAGCAATGCACAAGGTGATGAATCAATTTTCATCAAGTAATAAAGAAAAATACAGGAAAAGAAAGACAGAAAGCTTCCTTGAATAATCAACCATGACAAGGCATATCAATGAAAGGATAATATGAAGTCAGAAAATTTGTATGGCAACCTAAGAAAGACTAGATATTACCTCTGAAACTCAGAAAATAGCTGAAAAGATGGTCGTATAGTTTCCGAGACATAGGAGGCCAGAGGAGATGGGAATGGAAGACTTGAATCTAAATCCCACACTAGAGGAGAAGAGTCACCTTTTTTTCTCTGTTACAGTCATTGCAATATGAGAATTTTGTAAACAAAAATGTTGTTTCTAATAACCATTAATGCAAAAAATAAGTATGCTGGTTCACAAGACTCTTCCAACCAACACAACAGTCACCTGAATGCAGATGGCGTGATAATCCCACAGAACAACTCCATCAGCTCTCTGGCTGGCCTTCTGATGCCACAGCGGAACCTGCAAGGTGGTCATCAGTTCAGCACACCCTTGTCTACAACAAATTTAATCCATCCAATAGTGCATTTATGACTGAATGCCTTTTCTTTTGTTTACTAAAGCAAAACCACGTGAAATTGTCAAAATTCAATTAGAGCTAAAGTGGAGTCCTGATGGCTCTTTACATATAACGTGGGGGGGCTTAGACACTTAGACAGTCTTTCTTGAGTATGATATCATTGTTGGGAGTTATAGGACACTAGAAATCAATACCACACAATAACACAAAAATATTTACGTGGTTCGGCAATTGCCTACGTCCACGGAAAGCAATGTATTATCCGGAGAAAAAAGATTACAGAACTCTTTCTCACATACACTCTCACTCTCTCAATTCTCTCTGTGTTTGCTCTACACTGCTGTATTTATCTCCTCTCAGCCTCTCCATATATATACACATAAATGGTAGGTGAGAGCATCCATCTTCTTCTCCTTTCGGTGGCTATCGTCGTCCAACTTTGCGGCTTTTCGGTTGGCAAACCGCATTCCTTGACATAGCAACCTGAGTTTTCACATGGAGAAGAAGACTATTTTCCTTATGAGCTGGAGCCAACAATTCTCCCCCTCCATGCCCATAAGGATAACTGACTTCTCACTTGAAGTCCATCCCGGTCAGAATCTTGCAAACTTCCAGTTTGTCTCTGGTGACACCTTTGGTCATCATGTCAGAAGGATTCTTGTCTGTGTGAATCTTCACTAGCTTCATCAGCTGCTTTTCCATCACTTCTCGTATCCAATGATACCGGACATCAATGTGTTTTGTACGTGAATGGTACATGGAATTCTTGCTCAAGTCAATTGCACTTTGACTATCACAATGTACCTTGTAATCTTCTTGCTGTAGACCCAATTCTTGGAGAAACCGCTTTAACCACAACATTTCCTTTCCAGCATCGGCGGCAGCAATGTACTCTGCCTCTGTTGTAGATAAAGCAACACACTTTTGTAGTTTGGACTGCCATGAAACAGCTCCCCCTGCAAAGGTGAATAGAAATCCTGATGTAGACTTTCTACCATCAAGATCACCTGCCATATCGGCATCTGTAAAACCCTCCAAAATTGGTTCAGCTCCCCCGAAACATAAACACATCCTTGAAGTTCCCTTCAAGTACCGAAGAATCCATTTGACCGCCTCCCAATGCTCCTTTCCTGGATTGGCGAGGAATCTGCTCACAACGCCAACTGCGTGAGCTATATCTGGCCGGGTACACACCATTGCATACATCAAACTTCCTACTGCGGAAGAATAAGGGATTGCCTCCATTTCTTTCCTTTCAGAGCTGGTTGTGGGACACAAACGCTTTGACACATTGAAATGGTTGGCCAGTGGTGTGCTGACTGGCTTGGCATCTTTCATGTTGAACCTTTCAATTACCCGTTCAACATATTTCTCCTTGTGACAGCCATATCTTCTTGGCTTTCCTGTCACGAACAATCTTCATGCCCAAAATTTGCTGTGCTGGGCCTAAATTCTTCATATGTCAAAATACTGCGACAAGTCCTTTTTCAACTTGTTGATCATAGTAGTATCCTGTCCGATGATCAGCATATCATCGACATACAACAGTAGGATAATGAAGTTTCCATCCGAAAACCTGCGGAAATATACACATTGGTCTGCCACCGTTCTTGTGTACTCGTGATCCACCATAAATGAATCAAACTTCTTGTACCATTGTCTCGGCGCCTGTTTCAGGCCGTAGAGACTCTTCTTCAGTTTGCAGACTAGATTCTGTTTTCCTTTAACTTCAAATCCTTCTGGTTGCTCCATGTAGATCTCTTCCTCCAACTCACCATGGAGAAAGGCAGTCTTGACATCCATTTGTTCTACTTCCAGATTCAAGCGAGCTGCTAATCCCAGAGCTACTCGAATAGAAGTCATCTTCACAACTGGGGAGAAGATCTCATCAAAATCAATTCCTTTCTTCTGCCCAAAGCCTTTGACCACCAAACGAGCTTTATGCTGCAATAGTTTACCGTTTCCATCTTTCTTCAACTTATACACCCATTTGTTCTTCAAGGCTCTCCTGTCTCTTGGAAGTGGAACAAGCTCATAAGTGTGGTTCTTCTGCAAAGAACTCATCTCCTCCTTCATGGCTTGCATCCAACAGTCTTTCTCTGTATGACTCTTGGCTTCCGAAAAACTCTCGGGCTCCCCCTCATCAGTAATCAGAATATACTGAGAAGCGGGATATTTGGTTGATGGCACGGCAGCTCTTCCAGATCTCCGCAACTGAGGCCCAGTTGCCTCTGTTTGAGGGGGTTGCTCCCCCTGCTCAATATCCTCTTCATCCGGGTCTTCATCTCTTTCCTCCTGATCCTCAATTTCTGGCATAGGATCCTGCAACTCTGGCACTTCTTGTTGCACATCATCACATCTAGCATTTTGTGATGGCTTGGGAGATGGAAACAAGTCTGGAGTGATGACATCTCTAGACTTTGCAGATTTCTCAAAATCTGCTACTGTCTGGTCTTCTTGGAACACAACATCTCTGCTCCTGAATATCTTCTTGTTCACTGGGTCCCACATCCTGTACCCAAATGCTGCATCTGAATAGCCCACAAATATGCATGGAGTGGACTTGTCATCAAGCTTCTGTCTGTTTTCCTTGGAGATGTGTGCAAAGGCCTTACACCCGAAGACTCTCAAGTGAGAATATGATACCTTTCTTCTGGACCAGACTTCCTGAGGTATCGCAAAATTCAACGGGACTGAAGGCGACCTGTTGATGAGGTAACAGGCTGTACTGGCGGCTTCAGCCCAAATGACTTTGGCAACTTTGCCATTTTGAGCATACATCTGACTCTTTCCATAATAGTGCGGTTCATCCTTTCTGCCACACCATTGTGTTGTGGGGTGCCGGGAACTGTTGTCTCGTGCCGGATACCTCTGCTGGCACAATATGCTGCAAAAGCATTGGAAGTGTACTCGCCTCCATTGTCTGTGCGAAGACACTTCAACTTCTTCCCAGTCTCTCTTTCCACCATTGCATGGAACTCCTGAAAGTGCTGAAATACCTCATCTTTTGTCTTCAGGAAATACACCCACAACTTCCTTGATGCATCATCAATGAAAGTCAGAAAATACTTGCGGCCGCCATATGACTCCACGTCGATTGGGCCACAAACATCCGAGTATACCATATTGAGCACTTCTGTTTTCCTCTTGCTCGTTGAACTGAATGATACTCGATGTTGCTTGCCATAAAGGCAATGATCACAGGGCTTCAAGACACTCCCTTTGGATAAGGGTATCCTGGATTGCTTTGCCAATAGATGCAATCCCTTCTCACTCATGTGAGCCAGTCTTCTGTGCCATAAGTCCGGTGACTCCTTGTCTTCTGCTGCATTAAGACTTTCCAGACAGATCTTCGTTTGAGTCTTATACAGTGTTGAAGACATCTCTCCTCTGGCGATTGTCAAAGCTCCTCCTGTCAGCTTCCAACGGCCATTTCCGAATGTACTTGTATAGCCCTGTCGGTCCAGGGCGCTTCCGGAGATAAGATTGAGGCGCAAATCTGGAACATGCCTCACATCTTTGAGAACCAGCTTGTTCCCGACATTAGTTTGAATACTAATGTCTCCAATACCCACAATCTTCGAATAGCTAGAATTCCCCATTCGAACAGTGCCAAAATCTCCAGCGTTGTACGAGCTGAAGAGTTCTCTGTGGGAAGTGGCGTGATAGGATGCAGCTGTGTCTATCACCCATTCTGTGTAGCTGTGGTCAGCCACGTGAAGGCAATCTTCCTCTTCACCAACTGCAAGAAGTATTTCATCAGTTGTTGTGGCTGTTGTGTTCTCATCTCCATTTGACTTACTGCTTTGGCCTTTCTCTTTCCGGCTTGGGCAGTTTCTCTTTATGTGACCCTCCTGGCCACAGTGATAGCAAGTGAAGCTAGAGTTACCTCAACCTTTGTTGTCTCTGGATTTACTCCTGCTGTTCCAGCTGCCTCTACTCTTGCTTTTTCCTCTACTTCTTCCTTTACCTCTGTCTCTACCTCTATCTTCTGTGACAAGAGCATGCGACCGATTATGGGACTGATTACCTCCCATGTCTTTTGTTTCTTCATTGTACATGGCGTCTGTGACCATGCTCATGGTCAGTTTCCCTTCTGGTGCAGAGGTGCTGAGAGAAACCACCAATGTCTCCTAGTTGTCCGGTAAAGAATTGAGCAGTAGTACGGCTTGCATTTCATCGTCCAATCGCATCTTGACGGTTGCAAGCTGATTCACCAGATTTTTGAATTCACTGGTGTGCTCGGCAATAGACACACTATTCTTCAACTTCAGATTTACTAGCCTTCTCATCACCAAGGCTTTGTTTCGGGCGGTCTTTGACTGGTACATGTCGTTTAACATTGTCCAAAGAACATAGGCATCTGTCTCTTCGGCAACATGATGGAACACACTGTGGTCTATCCATTGTCTGATACAAGCGATAGTCTTGCGGTTCATCTTTATCCAGTCATCATCTTTCACTCCTTCAGGTTTAACCCCCTTTATAAAAATGGGGTCATGCAAGTCTTTTAAAAACAGGATGTCTTCCATCCGTGACCTCCAAATTGCATAATTGGAAGGAGTTAACTTGAACATAGATTCTGAAGTTGATGTAGACGCCTCCATTGTATTCTGTCTTTTTACAGAAAACTTCAAATGAAAAATCTGACCAACGGATGTGTCCGGAATACTCCAAATAGTTGAAAAACACTATTGGATCGTCAAAAACGGACTCAGAATGGCTCAGATCGGGCCAAAACAGTTTCGACGGTTCAAATATGCGGAATCAGGTGCGCCTGCGAAGCACCGGATGATTTCCCCGGTCAACGGCGCAAGCGGCGCAGTCAGCGGCTGCGCGACGGCTTGGTCAGCGGCGGCGGGGCTCGGTCAACGGCGCAGCTCAGCAACGGCTCTGGTCAACCTGCCACGCGTATGACACGTGTCCGCCACGTGTCTGTCGTCTGCCACGTGTCGCTGACATGGCGCTGATGTGTCACTGACGTGGCGTTGAGGTGGCGCTGACTGGGCGCTGACGTGGCGTGGCTTGACGTGACGTGGCGCGGGCGTGGCTGCCATGCAGTCGTCTTCTTCCTGCGGACGGCGCGTGTGGGCGCGTGTGAGCTCCTCCGAAGCTCTTCTTTGCAGTTCTGGACTCCTCTCATTGAGACCTTGCTCCTGGTATGCTCAAAACCAGATTTCGAGCAACTTGATTTCTGGACAGTTTCGAAGAACACTCTATGTTGTTCCGAAACGCAACCGAAATGGCTCTGATACCACTTGTTGGGAGTATAGGACACTAGAAATCAATACCACACAATAACACAAGAATATTTACGTGGTTCGGCAATTGCCTACGTCCACGGAGAGCAATGTATTATCCGGAGAAAAAAGATTACAGAACTCTTTCTCACATACACTCTCACTCTCTCAATTCTCTCTGTGTTTGCTCTATACTGCTGTATTTATCTCCTCTCGGCCTCTCCATATATATACACATAAATGGTAGGTGAGAGCATCCATCTTCTTCTCCTTTCGGTGGCCATCGTCGTCCAACTTTGCGGCTTGTCGGTTGGCAAGCCGCATTCCTTGACATAGCAACCTGAGCTTTCACATGGAGAAGAAGACTATTTTCCTTATGAGCTGGAGCCAACAATCATTACCTTCTTACTGGTTCCAAAGAGAAAATGAAAAAATAAAATTGGAATTCAATTCGGATGTCTTCAGAAGACAACAACGCGAAATAGGATCTGGTTTTAAGCTAAGTATTGCTCCAGCTACAAAAATCTGGTACTAAAAGAAGTTTATGACAAGTTCCACCAAATGGAACTGCATCTATTGAATGGATACTTAAGTATAATAAGATTTGGAACCCTTAAGCGAAGGGTATGGGTCCCATGATCATCATCAAGGACCTTTCATTGGTGGTGGTTGGAGGAAAAAGTCTGAGCTGAAGATCTTTGTTCAGGAAGTGGAGGCACCAACATGGCCTCCAAAACTGTTGAGTGTTGGTCATCATGGCTGTAAGGGTGGTTGGGAGGGGGAGATGCTTTCCGTCCATGACAACAGAGCAATGGAGTTTTTGGGATGGTGTTTTAATGAAGCTAAGGCAGTCGAGGATTGGGTTTATCAGTTAGAAGTTTTATGTCTTATTTTTTGCAACACCAAATAGAGCTTTGAAAATTATAAATCCAGTTCAGGCGAATGATGAGAAATATATCACAGAACCTCCAGAATCTAGTGGAAGACGACAAACAAGATAAGAAAAATGGGAGGTTACACACCTGCTTCTTCTCATTGGAGATGAAAACAACAAATAGATCAGATCCCTCTGCATCAGCTACCCCACTTGTGCAGAGCTTTTTGCAAGCAAGTATACATTCTCCTCACTACAAAAAATAATATAAAAAACAACCCAAAAAATCTTGATTAAGGAAATAAAAAAAAGAAACAGCTGAAGGGTAATGCATGTTAATCAAATGTAGACAAAGAAACTTCAGGATTATTTGCTTGACAGACAGAGATCCAGCCTACCTTCTTGCATTGAATATTATTTTATTTTATTTTCAAAAATTATTCATTAAACTTAATAAAAGAAAATAAATAAATATATTAAACAAAACTATTTTATTATCTTATAAAAATGAAGCATATCTGGTAGCAGTATAAAGAATGACTCCTTGTC
Organism: Camellia japonica; assembly: GCA_030407325.1. Lineage (NCBI taxonomy): Eukaryota > Viridiplantae > Streptophyta > Magnoliopsida > Ericales > Theaceae > Camellia > Camellia japonica. The sequence goes on along the minus strand of JAPPVO010005092.1, from coordinate 8,243 downwards.
TTTGATGTAGTGACTTATAACTCTCTCAAACACATCGATAACTTCTTCCAAGTCAGGTGCAGGGGGATTTTACCAAATGATAAGAATGTTTTTCCAATGGTATTTATGTTAAGATTATATATAGAACCATTGGAAACTTTATGTATCTCGAGACACTGCCAGTCCATATGCCCCCTCATTCTTATGAGATATAAAACATAGTTACAGAATTTCTCGACAGCCAAGGCTAGATAAGAAATATTATTGGATTCTGCAGGACTTCGTTTAATGTATCATATTATCCACAACTTCAACTCAAGAATTACATAGAACTAACAGTTAAAATCAGACACAGAGCATTTTATTGCTTACGTGCCACAATATCAATGTGTGCATACATATTAGTCCCTTGTATTGAGTACACCGCTCCCTATGACAGCTCAAAAAACAGGTTGTGGCATAATGTCGAATGTTATAGAAGAATTAAGTGAAGCATTCTCTAACAAGTGGTATCAAATTCAGGTTATCATGGGATTCGAGTCCCGAGAGAGGGAGGGAATGTTGTGTATACAATGTCGCTCACTACAACTGCTCTAAAAACCGGCGTGCTAACGTGATATCAAATATCATATAAGATATTATTGAAATCTTCCCTAATACCATTTAGTTTTAGGCAAACTCTTCCCTAACACCAATTGGGTTTAGACAAGAAGATGAAACTCGGTCGGACAAGACCCCAATTCACAGATTAACAAGCATTTGTTTATGAATAATTCTACAGGTTAAAAATACAAATAGTCAAATGTAATTGATTGTTAAAAAAATAATAATATTTAAACCTCGAATGATGTTTGGCTCTGGATGCTTTTTAGTAAGATTTTAAGTGTCGTAGCATTGCTCATTGTTTACTAATGTAAAAAAATGTATTAAAAAAAAACTACAATTGATGAGAACCCATATTATATGTGAGATAAATTTTGGGCAGAACACAACTAACATATAATTAATTCCAAACAAAACCATTAATTGTAAATAAGCTTAATAACAAGTTGGGAAAAAAAAACCAAAAACGATCACTGAAAGAGGCATTTGAGCAAAAAGGGTATGTGCAAATCGCATTTAACTTAACCCTAGTATATATATATACTGCTCAAAACTAAATTCCCGTAACATGTGTGCATATTTTCCATTTGTAGAGAGAGAATCTTGACACAGAGAGAGAGAGAGAGAGAGAGAGAGAGAGAGAGTACCAGCAGAAAGGGGTATGATGAAACTGGGACGAGTTCAATGGAGCAATAGTGATTTCTGATTGAAAATCCAAATTCGAAGTCGTCATCTGTATATATATATATATATTTATATATGTTTGTTTGTTGTATATGATTTGTTGTTCAGAAAATACACAACACACACATTAAATTCTCCGAAGAACTGGTATTTTTGCAGAATTTGAGTTGGGGATTACATAAAGGACACGGCATTGGTGGGTATGAAGGTTCTTTCTTTATACGATGTCGTTCTCGCAATTATTAAAAAAATGGAAATTTTTACATAGCTGGGCTTGTGGAAAATTTGGGCTCCTGTTGGTCCATCTCAATAATGTGTATTGTTATACTTTTAGTATTGTTTTTAATAAATTTTTCATGTAAAACTTAAGTTGAGCAGATCAATCTTCACTTGTTAAGATTTCGTTTATTTTTTTAAAAAATAGAGATTTATTTTTTAAATTATATTTATTATCAATTTTTTAAACATAAATATGATCAAACTTAACTTAATTTTTTTTTATATAAATGATTTATTATGAGTAATGAAAATTGTATCATTCAGATTACTGAGATCAACTAACTAAAAGCTATGCATTCAAAAAAAAAAGAAGGTATTTCTTTGGGTCGAAGCACTAAAAGAGACTCAAATTATGCTAGATCGGATCCAATCTAGTTAGACAGGAAGGATATTTTCATATTATGTTTTGGTGTCCCATATGAAGGTAAAAATTGAAAATCAAAAATTAAAAGCCCTCTCTCTCAATTTCAAATAATTAATTATTTAAAGTCTCTTTATAATATTTTTATAAGTTAAAAATTGACAATTAAAAAGTAAAAAATACTCTTTTAACTCATAAATAGTTAGATTTTAAACTAATTATTTTTGGTCTAACATAAACTTAAAAAATAATAATAATAAAGGGAAACTATATGCAGGTAGGGATTGGAAAAAAAAATTATAAACACACAAGGGGTACATGTGTCACTTATACCTTTCTATGTATTAATAATTTTTTTTCCCAACTCCAACCTTAATTTTCCTTAATAATAAAATACTATGAGCAATTTTAAAATACTATGAGCAATAATAAAATACTAGGTTGGCTAGAGCATCGGCATGGCTGTTGTCACCTCGGCTTACCTACTGTAGTCGGCAATTTTGAAATAAGGCTACCAATCTGCCTATTTCCTTTGTATAGGCTGACATCCGTTCATCTCGGGTTGCAAATTCTCCTGTTGCCTGATTGACTATAAGCTGAGAGTCACAAAAGACTATTACCTCGTCGGCTTCCATGGCTGCTGCCAGCTTTAGTCCTGCGATCAACGCTCCATACTCTGCTTCATTGTTTGAGGCCTTAAACTCCAAACGAATGGATTGTTCCAGTATCTGCCCATCTGGCGATACTAGTACAACTCCTGCCCCCGCTCCTTGTCGGTTTGAACTTCCATCCACAAATAACCGGAAGGAGTCGCCGATGTAAATACTGCAGGGCCTGAGTTTCTCTTTGTTCCTTTGCTCTGTTGTCCCCTGCTGGGTTTTTTCTTGCTCACCTGGACATCGCACACCTTGGCTCAACGGAGCCCGATGTGTGATGGAACCCAGTGTGAACTCGGTCACAAAGTTAGCCAAAACTTGGCCTTTGATTGCTGTTCTGGGTCTGAATTCCAAGTCATATTGGCCCAAGGCCACTGCCCATCTGGCTATTCTGTCTGTCAGATCTCCTTGCTGCAACAGAAACTTCAAGGGGTGTTCAGTTAACACTACAATTTTGTGGGCTTGAAAGTAATGATTCAGTTTCTTGGAAGCCATTACTAAAGCCAGTGTTAACTTCTCTAAGGATAGATATCTGGTCTCTGCATCTGCAAGGGTTTTACTTACGTAGTAAATAGCCCTTTGTTCTCCATTTTCTTCTCGGATTACCACTGCACTTACTGCATGTTCTGAAACTGCCAAGTATAAGAACAGCTCCTCTCCAGGTACTGGATTTGAGAGAACTAGAGCTGTGGTCAAATACTTCCTTAAGTCGGTCAAGGCGGCTTCGTATTCGTTGGTCCATAAGAAGTCTGTGGCTTTCTTTACTAAGCTAAAGAAAGGCTTACATTTATTAGAACTTCAGCTTATGAATCTGTTCAGGGCTACCGCCCTTCCAGTCAACATCTGCACTTGTTTTGCCGATATTGGGCTCTTCAGTTCTAAGATAGCCTTGATCTGATCTGGGCTTGCCTCAATGCCCCTTCTGGTTACCAAATATCCTAAGAACTTACCAGACCCAACTCCAAATGCACACTTCGATGTATTGAGTCAGAGCCGATATGTTTTAAGGATGTCAAAGACTGTTTTTAGGTCGGCCAAATGACCTTCAGGTTCCTTGGTCTTCACGACTATGTCATCAACGTAAACTTCCACTATTCTGCCAATTAGATGTCTGAACATCTTGGTTGCCAATCTTTGGTAAGATGCTTCTGCGTTTTTCAACCCAAAAGGTATCACTCTATAGCAATACAACTCTTTTGGGGTGATAAACGCAGTCTTCTCCTCATCTGGTGGGTACATAGCTATCTGATGGTACCCCCTGTAAGCATCCAAGAAGTTCATCCTTCTATGCCCTAAAGTGGCATCCACCAATTGGTCAATCTTGGGTAATGGGAAGTTGTCTTTGGGACAAGCCTTGTTCAGGCTAGTGAAGTCCACACAAACCCTCCACTTCCCATTCTTTTTCTTCACAACAACCGTATTTGATAGCCATGTCGGGTAACTTACCTCTCGAATGACTCTGGCCTCCAGAAGTCTGTCCACTTCTTCTTCTACTACCTCAACGTGCGTCAACGTCGGCCTTTTGGCTCGTTGGATTACAGGTTTGGCTGACTTGTCTACATTCAATCTGTGGCAAGTGACCTCGGGGTCAATGCCAGACATCTCGTAAGGCGTCCAGACAAATACCTTAATGTTTGTTCTCAAGAACGCCTCCAGTTCTTTTTCTTCTTCTTCTTCGGCCAAGCCAGAGGCGAGAAGGAAGAAGCGTTCTTCATCCCCTTGTTGGACAAGGACTTTCTTTAGGGCTTCCTCACTCTTCTCGGCTGGCTCTTTGCCAATGTCCTTTAGGACTTCCATGTCTTCATCCTCAACCTCTGCTGGTTTTGCTTCCTGAATGTTGCAGGTAGATTTCATTGCTGCTATGGAGCAATTCTTTGCCTGCACTTGATCCCCTCTAACCTCCTCTATCTCATGCTCTGTTGGGAATCGCAGCAGTTGGTGCAATGTTGAGGGAACAGCTCCCATTGCATGCAGCCATGGTCTTCCAATAATTGTAATGTAAGGGGAGGGGGTGTCAATTATGGTGAACTCTATCTTCACCCTCTTGGTGCCAGCCTGCACCTCTAAGCTTGCTACTCCTAGGGGCCATGTCGGCGTTCCATTGAACCCAACCATTAGGCCGTTGGACTGTTCCAAATCATCTTGGTGAAGGCCAAGCTCCTTGTAACACCTGGCATACATGATGTCATAAGAGCTGCCTTGGTCGACTAAGATGCGCTTTACTTGGCACTCTCCAATCTGGAGGGATATTACCAAGGCATCGTTATGTGGATGCTGCACAATCTCCAGGTCTTCCTCAATAAAGGACACCACTGGTCCTTAGCTCTCGCCTTCCCTAAGTCTCTTTTTCTCGACCTGATATACATGTTGTAGGTGTTTTACCTTTTGGGTTTCCCCCCTTATCTCATTCTCATTTACCTTTGAGTGGATCACATTGATCACTCGAGGTCCGCTTGCCTGTGGTTGTGGTGCTGGTGGGGGTGGTGCTGTTGGTGCCTGGGGCAGTCTTGCCTGCCCTTCCTTGTTCTGGCTTCATCTACCATGTCCTTAAATGGTCTTGTCTTACCAGGTCTTCTAGATGTGTCTTCAGGGCTCTGCACCCCTGAGTCAGATGTCCAGCTTCATTATGGTAAGCACAGTGCTTGTTAAGGCTTCTTCCTATAAACTCACCTGGTATCCTTGCTGGTGCTCTGTAGTAGGGCTGATTGCGAATTTTCTCCAAGACTTTGTAAATCGGAATTCGGTTGTGACTGCCTGAGCAACCCTTAATCCGATTTATGGTTTGTTGTAGCCACGATCACCTCGGCCTCGCTTCGGCGAGTCATTTTTCTTCTCTGGTTTCGGCGCATTTGTTCCGGCGTATCCTCTCCGGCCCTGGCGTACTTCTCTATTCTGGCCATTAATTTCTCCATACTTTTTGGCAGTGTTTTTGCCAATGATTTTCGGAGCAAAGAATTATCTTTTAGGCCATTCTTAAATGATACGACCGCCACCTCTTGGTTGCATTCTGGTATCCGGTTGAATACCTCATAGTACCTTTTGGCATAGGTCCTCAGGCTTTCGTCCTCGCCAATTTTCAGAGCCATCAGGGCATCCACTCTTAATGGCTGTAGTTTGTTCGTCACGAACCTGGCCACAAACATCTCGGCCAGGCCTTTCCAGGTTTTCAAAATTCCTTTCGGCAACTTGTGAAACCAGTCTGATGCAATTTCTCCGAAGAATGAGGGGAACACCTTGCAAAGCAACGGCTCGTTCCCTGTGTATAACGCCATCGAGTTCAGGTACAAACCGACGTGAAAGTTGGGGTCCGACTTACTATCATAGATCTGGAATCTCGGCATGCTAAACCTCTTCGGGGCTTCGAATTTGCCCAATTCTACCGAGAATGGCGTTCTCGGCTTGACCGGAGAGGTTACCTCGGCATCTTGTTGCCTCCTCTATAGGTAATCCCTTAGGTCCTCCTTGGTTCGACCAGGAGCTCGGCTATCTCCTGACTTCAGCCTTTTAGGTGCATTACTCTCAGCTTCATTATGAGCCTATTCGACATTTCTCCATTAGTTGTGTCGAAGCACAACTCCTGCCCTTGAACATGCCGATGTTCTTTGGGGTCTGCTTCCTTGGTGCGATGTGTCTTCGAGATTCTTCCCTTCTCGATCTCCTCGCCCGACCTCCCTTGAAGGCCAGTGAGAGTGTTTTTCGCTCTGGTGTGCTGGGGACTGTAGGGACTGTTTTCTGCCCATCTTGTCGGGCATCTTTCTTGGCCTCTGGAATCGGTATATTTTGTAACGGGAACAGTGGTTGCATGACGTTGTTCTGCATCATGAAATTGACGACCGTTTGCAGGTCCGCCAATTTGTTCGCCATTCCTTTACCTCATCATCCTCCGTAGGCATCTATCCTTCCATACCTGAAGGTCGTCCTCGTTGTAATACCCACTTCGGTCCGTTTTCTTTGGTACGTTGCCTTCCTGGCCGACGTCCTTTCCTCCGTGATTCTTATCATGAGTCTCTTCGTTGCAGTTGTTTTCTTCGACGTCAAGGTCAACAGGTTTCCCACTCCCAGTAGGAGTGTCATCTCCAATCTTCTCTTTTTGTCCGTCATTGGCCATCTATTCTCCTTTCTTTGCCACAGATGGCGCCAAATTGTGTGAGTGAATTTCTGACCACACTGCCAACTTAGTATTCAACTGGAGAGCACTGGCGGAATAGATGGCGCCTGAATGACCTGCAACAGAAAGAAGAGATTCCGACGGTGGTTCGTTCACTCGGGTCACTTCGATGATCAAGTTAGTTATCTCTCAAAGATAGAAAAGTGCTCAATTCACTATTCAGAGCATAAAAAGCGTACCTTAGACCCATGGGGGTGCTCTTTTTATAGCCAACACAATCCTAGTCACAATAGAAGCCTAGCTTCAATGGACTTAGGATTCTGCTAATCTTGGACTCCCAGTAGGATTCGGATAAACTCTCTAGGTCTTATCTTATCCAACTGAAGTCATCTCTCATTCTATAACTCTTTTTCCTTATCCGCTTATCCCGCATTCCGGTTTCTTCGCAGATAACCTCGGCTTAGCCGAGATCATCTCGGCGTCATGACCAGGACACGTGGCACCTCAGCTGGCACTTTGGTGACACCTCGGCCACGTGTTGTCATTCAAAAATTATGTCCCCACAGAAAACAGATGTCATAGTGTGGCCTTTCAAAATGACATGTATGAACATTATGCCCTTCAAAATTATTGAGTGGATATATATATATATTTTGATAAATTTGATGGAGGTTGGTGTAATTTAACCATATTATCTATGGAAAAAATATTTTAACGGCCTTGTTTGGGCACACTTTGCCAAAGGCCACAGCTTCTCTCCAGTCTAAATCTGGACTGGACAGTGCTGTCCGGCATTTGGGGGCCCACTACGGGTCGTGTTTCGATAATCTAAACCGTTTCAATGTGTAGAACTCGTCGAGTACTATATGCCTGTAAAAAATCACGTTGATCGGATATCGATAGCTATATGATCAACTCAGTTTTTTATGAAAAAATGGACGGCGAAAAATAAACGGCTTACAAAAAACTGATTTGATCATATAGCTATTGATATCCGATTAACGTGATTTTTTACAAACATATAAGTACTCGACGAGTTCTATACATGAACGGGTTAGATTATCGAAACACAATCCGTAATGGGCTCCCAGGCCGGACAACACCGTCCAGTCCAGATTTAACTGGAGAGAAGCTGTGCCCTTTACCAAATGAGATTGGCTTATTCCAATGGACAAACAACCATTTTCCAATTGAATGCTCCTAATGTTTCTATGAAAATTTCCAAAGTTTATTGAAACTGTGAATTTTTAATTTCTTTCTTCATAATTTCAAGGTGAAAAGTCAATTAATATGTATGAATATGTAGAAAATTTAAAAAATAAATTGGTTATAATCCTAGGCTTATTCAAGAGAATTTGAGGTTATTCCATTTATTTTGTAAGGTCATGTTATAATTTTTAGTTACAAATAGTGTTAATTTATTGTAATAAGTAAGTTAGATTACAACAAAATGAATGATACATTTTATACGATTTGAATCTTGAATCTCTATCCCTATCACTATTTCATATTACAATTATATAGATTAATAAAAAGAATTAGATGATCTAATTTGTTTTGAAAAATATAATAT
>JAPPVO010005091.1:0-12867 GCA_030407325.1 Camellia japonica | reverse complement strand
AGTGCCGACTGACCATCTGTGGCTGGCCGGTGGCCCAACACTTAGCCGACAATAATATTCCCATGGCTGGTGGTGCTTTGCACTGGCCGGTGTGTTCCAGAGTGATCAGGAAATGGTTCAAAGGTGCCCCAGGAATTTTCAGTCTTCAGAGGAGCTGGGCAGTGTAAACAGAGGCAGCAATGCTATGGCAGCGAGTTTCCGAGCAAGAAGAGTTAACATGCATCATTTGCGCATTCCGAGGCAGAGCTGTGGCAGTCTCTTTAGGCTTCACATTTTATTTTGTAATTAATTTGTTAATTAATGAAGGGTTTGTAATAATTAATTAGCTAGGATAGTTGATTTGTTATTTGGACTGTAATATTTATTCGGACCCTCCGAGCGAGGCAATTGTGTAATAAGTGTGCGTGAGTGTGTGTATGTATGTCTTCCAACCCTACGTCTTTCTTCCCTTTTATTTACTAGCTTTCGATGGTTAGTTTAGGGCATGTTTCAATTAGCATATAGTATGATAGCATGTTTGCATCCATTCATTCGTTTTGCATGCACCGGGCTCGGCACATCATGCTAACTGCACTTGTATTTCAAATTCCAATTGATTGAGTACTTGTTAGTTGCAGCATTTCACAGGCCATCTTTAGGGTAGCCGAGCCTGTTCTAGCTACATCCTGCATGTGTTGCATTAGCCATCTTAACATGAATTAAGGTCATGCATATGATTACTAACTAGTTTCTGTTTTGGCTTGAGTAGTACTAGTAAGCTTTTATGCTTTAGCATACCGCATGCGTGTGAGTGTTGCTATAATAGCATGATTACCATGAGGCTAGCTGCTTATGTGATATAACTGCTTGAATGCCTGTGGGTGGAGGTCGAATTACCTGAATTGGAATAATGCATTAAAAATTGTGAGTTTTAAGCCCACTAGATAGTGGCAAAACCATCTTTTCTAAAGCCCACTCGAGGGTGGCAAAGCCTACATTTTAGCCTACTTGCGAGTAGCAAACCATTTTCAAAACAAACATGAAATGTTTTGTTCCAATTTAGGCGATTTGGTCTATACTTGTTTGCTGTGCGCATCACGTAGTAAATCTAGGCTAATAACCGGAATAAGAACGCTTAATGTTTTCAAAACTAGATATCATGGTTAGTAGAGGTCGATCTTTGATCGGGCGAGCGGGGGTGCTCACGAAATGACCTTCCCCAATCGTACCTAAGTTCCCGAGCCGAGGCAACTTTGGTGATGACGGACACGTGGCCTTTGGCACCGAGTCAGGGTTTCCTAAATTCCCCCAAAATAAAATATTTAGGTGGCGACTCTGTATCTGGCAAAGCAGTCCATATTTGGCACTCCTTTTCTAAAATCCTATTTTTTCTCAAAACGATTTGTCGGATTTGGACTCTTTGGTTCAGATTAAGAACCGTGACAATTTGAGTCTTGAACTGTAGTAGACCCACAGGCGAACAAATCGGGATTTCCCTCCCGGGACGTTCGGGGACGTCTACACGGGCCAACTGATGCCCAATGCGTGGAAGATTTTATTGGCCTGTGCAAGCGCATGGTCGCGGGGTGAACGAGGGGCCAACAATGACAGTGGATGAGTTTTTTGCATGCTACAAGGCTTTGGGTCACTTTACAAGCGGCGGCAGGGAAGGGTCTGGTGGCGAGGTTGCCGTCGTCAGTGAAGGGGTGAAGGCCGCGGTGGTTCTATGTGTCCGCCAACGGGGAAGTCGGAGTGCGCACGGTGTGGAATGTGCCAACCAAGTCGGTTGAGCCAAGGTTGGAGGCGGAGGCAGAGGAGATGGTGAAAAAGGTGAAGGCATAGAGGGAGAACAAGGTGAAGCCAGGACTGCTGCAGATCGGCTCTTGGGAGTAGTGGAGGACGCGACTGTGCGTTCGATGGCAAGTTTCACAGAGGCCGAACTACTAAGGGGGCTGTGCTCGACCCAGATGGAGGCGACGACCTTAGCAGGAGCCTTACTAAACAAAGCGGCGCGCGCAAAAGGCGAAGTTGGGCCACTGAAGGCAAAGCTGGAGGAGGTGAAGGGCCAGCTTGAAAGTTTAAGGAGAGAGACCAGGGGCTGGAGGAAAGCCGCGTGGAGTGCGTGTGTTAGGGGGCTGGAGTATGCCCAGAACGCCAAGAAGATGGAGGTGTTGCGATGGTGCAAGGCTATTCAGCAGACCGTGCTAATGCTGAGCTGCTCGTGACCAAGTTAGAGTTGGAGACAAAACGCCGCAAGGTGGTGTCGCTCGAGTTCTAGTTGGCTGGCGAGCAGAAGAAGCTGGAAGAGGCCCAGAAAGCCTGCACCGTCGCCAACAAAAGGTAGGATGAAGCCATGGTCTGTAATGAAGATCTACATGCTCAGTCGATCAAAGAAAAGAAAAAGCAGATCAGAAGATCGCTAAGTTGAAGAGGGCGCTGGCAAACGAGCGGGCTAGACTGGCGGTTGAGAGGGCAGAGATGGAGAAGGCCCTGGCCGACGAGAGGGCCAAGTCAGTGGCTAAGAAGGCAGGGTTGGAGAAGACCTTGGAAGATGAGAGAACCAAGTTGGCATCTGAGAGGGCGGCGTTTCCCTGACCTATGTGTTGCAGCGGTAGAGCAGTTCAAGGGGTCCGCCGACTTCCTGATGGCTATTGATGCCGCCATCGCCAGCAGCTTGGCAAGAGGGGGATAAGGGGGTTGGCCCGTCGGGAGCAACCGCTGGAAGTAGGAGTGAAGAGGAAGTGATCCAGAGCTTCTAGCGGTCAGACTTCTAGAGGCATGAGATAGCTGAGCTCTAGGACAGCGGCTGGAAGCCTTTTAAACGTAAAGCAGAGGAGTTGTTCCCAGACTTGGACTTCAGCAATGTGAGAATAGATGAAGACGATGTGGCCCAGATCCCCTTGATGAGGGGGTTAACGAAGAAGACTTGGCCTCGAGCGAGAATGAATGATGGATGTAAAATTTTTGCGTTTTGCACGTGTTGTTTGTAAATAAAATTTTTGTTTGTTGTTGTTTTTTTTTTTTTTTTTTGGTCGTGTAATTTCTGTAGTGAATTTATGTGTAAGTTTGTAAATAAAATAATGAGTTGTGCTTTTTCGTACTGTTGTCTTTATTTCTTGTAGATCTGAAAAGAATGAGAATGGGCATTTAAATAAGGCTTGTGTATAAATCGTTGTAAAAGTTGAGAAGTAGAGAGCCAGTCTAACTTGTGAGAAAACCATGACGCAAAGAATGTTAACAATAAAAATGTTGAAATGTAAAGGTCTTAAAGTGTGAAGTTTTAAATCATGTTGTAAGAGTGTTGAGAAATGAAAGATTGGGTTGGGTGACGAGGCGTGTGGATTGTAACGGAATTAAAAATGAAAGTTAAAAATGTAAAGAATGTTAAGAGACGTAAAAGCATGGACCTGGATTTTAACTAAGTATGGCAACTATGCTACAATCATGAAGTTGCAAGAATGGCCTTGGACAAACTCTTCATTCGTGCTCGGTTTGGCTTGAGCCAGAATTAACTCAGTCTGGCTGAGCCCTTCGTGCTCAATCTGGCTGAGGGTTCAAGTAACTCAGTCTGGCTGAGCCTTTCGTGCTCAGTCTGTCTGAGGCTTTAAGTAACTCAGTCTGGCTGAGGCTTGAGTGTGGGTGTGTTTTACTGCTTGGTATGATTTCTGCAAGGGCTTGGGCGGGATCCCCGATCCCAACAATTATGGTCTATTAAATTTGATTGAGAAAATTAGGGTTTAGATCTGAACATGTACTGAATCGCAATAGGAGGTCATAAGATGCAAAATTTGAGATTAAAAAAAATGCAAACCAATTGGCTAAATACAATATTGATAACATTTTGTTTTTTTTTTTTCTTCTTAATCTTGAATTAATTCAAATATGAAATAGAATATACACTCTAAAAAAATTGATAATCTCAAAACTAATAATCCTAATGAAGGGTATAAAAGGTACATCACATGCCTAAAACCAAATAGCTTTTGATTTGAGAACTTTCACCTTTTGCGAAAGAGTAATGTTAGGGATTATAAAAAAAATATTATGAAATGTTTCATAATTTTTTTTTTATCATTTGATTAATTTTGGTATTTTATTATATGTGTAATCCAAGAGTATATAAAATTTTCATAAAATATTTCATAATCTTTTTTTTTTTATAATCCCTAACATTACTAAAAGGTGATCCTAATCTGCTCATGATGCGTCCCTTGCATTGCCATAAGTTTAAAAACACATACTAGTTTCAACTAACATCTTTTCTTTTCTCTTTTGGGAAGAAAAATGGTTACATCAACATAATTTTTATAGAGAATTTTTATGTAAAATTATGAGATGATAGTATTTTTTAATTTAAAAGCAACAAAAAACACATTATTTTGTATAATTTTTTTTGTACAAAAATTTGTTTGTATATATAGCAAAACTCTTTCATACTCCCACATTTCCAACCTCTCAGACACAATAAATTTCATTTTTATTTTATTTTATTTTTATTTCTTGTTATGATATTCTAATTTTGTATAAATGTAACACACATTACACACTAGTACTGCAAGTTTTAATCAAAATTCATGTTTTTTTTTCAAATATAGAAATGAGAATTCATGTCATATAATTCTTGCAACATATATATTTTTCTTCCTTAAATCCAATATTTGTTAGTAAGTCAATTAGGCCTCCCAGGTCATGGGCTGAATGTAGGAAGCTTGGGCCATTTTATACCCAATAAGCAACCCTTCATCACTGGGTAATCTTACTTCCGAGTTTATAACTTTAATAATATTAATCCCCATGTTTGTTTTTAGTTTTTTGAAAAATTTTTTTAAAAAATTCTGTTTTCTTATTTTTCGTATTTTTTTTATTTTTACTGATTATTTTTAATATTTCAAAGCAATTTTTTTTTTTTTAGACACACCTAACATAAATACACTTAAAAAATATAATTTTCGTGAAAAAAAATCTTTAAAAAATTCTCTAAATATCAAAAATACAAAATATATATATATATGAAAATTCAGTATATTTTTCATATTTTGTGTATTTGTTAATTTTTTTAAATTTTTTCACAAATATTTTACTTTTTAAATACATCTAAGTAAAGGTGTATCTAAAAAAGAAGAAAAAAAATTTAAAATTTTAAAAATATTCACTAAAAATAAAATGATATAAAAAATAAAAATTCAATTTTTAAAAACTAAATTCAAAAAATTGAAACTAAACATACTGAATGATATTTAAAGTTTCATTTGGCATATGCTAAAAAGTCTATTGACCAAAAAAATCTCAATTTATTAAAAAAATCTTAACTCATTCGAAGAACTCATTTCTGGCAAAAAAAAAAATCCCCGAATTTGGAAGCCAATAAACTATTTTTTTTAGTTGAAAATGAACTACATATGAAAGGCTAAAAAATTTATGAATTAAATTATTTAAATTAGACCTATGGTAAACCCACGAGTTCAGACGTTGTTGTTTGGAATGTGTTATATAAGTATATTTTTAACTAAAAAAGTAGAGAAAAAAATGTATATGTTTAGAATAACTTTTTGACTTTTTACGAAAGATATGTAATAAAATATTGTAGTAAAATCAAAATGACAATTTTCCCCTTTGACTTTTAACTTTTTGACTTTTTAGGTAGTTGAATTCGAAGGGCAAAATAATAATTTTGCCCTACTGGCTTCCCCCATAAGCTACTCTTAAATAGTATAGACTTTTTAATTTTTAAGTAACTTTTTGACTTTTTTATTTATCCCAAACAAAGGTTGTCCAATTATCTTAGCCTTCATGGCAAGATAGTTGGAACTAATTTAGTCCAGTAAAGATAAGATAGGCTAAAAATTAACAGCAATGTTAGGTATCATGAAAAGTCTTTCATGAAAATGATCATGAAGATTTGTGGAATTTGAATTACACTTAGAATAAACACCATACACTAATTAAGGTAATCTAAGGGTCACAAATCTTTCATGATCATTTTCATGAAAAAAATTTTATGATCCCTAACATTTCTCAAAAATTAATAAGACAAAATGACACATTCAAATTATAATCATATTACTTTTTCTCTCACAAAATTATAAAAAAAATTAAAAATTCATCAAAAACGAAACTTCTTTAACCAGATTAAAATGATTAAAAAATTAAAAGTCATGCTATAAAAATTATTCCCCAATCAACCCTTAAAGGATTGGAGAAAAGTTGCCTTTTGTGTTAAATCCTATCTTCTAAATTTCATTTGACATTTGCTTAGGTTCTATAGAACCCATTTTGTTTCCATTTTCTTGAAAGCAACGTTATACAATTTCGTTTGAGGATCCAAATTTGTTGAGGTGGGAAAGTGGATATTGCATTTGTGAACTATAGAACCTATAAAAAAAAAAAAATTAGAGTTTTCATTCATATAGAGGGAGAGTGTGAATGTGATGGGTCGTTGAACACACCAAAAATAATTACTAAACTATACTAAATTCAATTAGAATAATGGCAAGTCCAGGTATCGATCCACAGGGACTATTGTGAAATTAAACTAATTTAATTATTAAATTCCTAAATTAATTTTGATAAAAAGATTGATTGTTTATAACCTAATTTAATAACGAATAAATTAAACTAAGGAATTGAATTATCAAGAATAATTGAAATCTAGGTTTACTGAATTGGGGAAAAAAAACCTAGGGTAGAGAATTCACCACTAACCACATAATTAGGGTTTCTAATTGAAATCAATTATGCTATGGTTTGAACGGATTAATGTTTCGCAACTACAAGTTCGAAGCATTTGACAAGAAGATCATCACATTCAATGTACGAGCACAAACCATCTCAAGTAATACGAATCGTTCACTCTAAACTAAGGTAGTGATACGACTCGTTCATCGTAGTATGGTTCGTCCATACCTTGAATGTGAAGGAAAAGAAAACAATTGTATGGATAACATTTAACAATCACAGAAAGTCAAATATTCGAAAGAATAATGAAAATTATATATAAAGAATTTCTAAAACACCACACAATGGTTCAAACCTTTACATAATATAAAATCAAAAAGAAAAACCTATTACATGGCTAGGGTTTCTTCAAAACCCTAGAAAAGGAGACTAGCCACTCATGGAGGAGTGGGAGGAGGTAGATGGAGAAGGAATCACCATGAGAGACATCTTTGAAGCTTCTTGTTTCTTTCCCTTCCCAAACCCTAGCCTCTCTCTTTTAGTCAAAACAAATTCAGACCCCTAGAAAAGCCTTCTCCTTTTCTTTTTATACTTCTACTCACGTTCAAACAGGTTTAAAACATCAATTTGACTTTTCCAAAAAAAGTCAACTCTGTTCAAATTTTGTCTTTTTGCCCATTTTATGCTCCAACGATGTACAACCTGATTGACATTCAACACGCATACGGTTTGACCAACAAGTGAAGTTGAGAGATTCTAATTAACAGCCTCAATGATGTACATTTCGGCCTTAATCACATCTCCCAACTTACTACTTGCTAGTCCTCAAGCAAGTAAAATAAAATAAAATTAAACTAAACAAAATCTATCTATTTCCTCTTTCGTGGGAAAACAGTTGCATTTAGCATATGCAACAAGCCTTTAAACCACAAGATTACCCCAAGTGGACGAGTAAAGTCTCGTGAGGGTTTCCAGAAATGATACCCATAAACATTAACATATTCATATATACTCAACAACAAATGACCACACTACTCCACCTAACAATCAACTTATGTGCCACTACAGTGTGATATTGAGACATCATGAGTCATTAAAGGCACAGTGGACAAGCATGAAGGAACCTATTGAGTCAAAACCACAATTCAGTTAATACGAAAGTAAAGTCCCCTGTACTTGTGCATGCTAGTAAACAAGTCATGAGTACCCTTGGTGTAAAGTGCAATCTCCATATTAGTTAACTATCCACTATAATAGCCCAGTGTAACTCATAATAACACCCAACATATACAGAAAAACTAACCTGTTGCAGCCAAGATTCTCAAAAGTTTTTCTCTTTTTTTTTTTTTTTTTTTTTTTTTTTTTTAATGACTGTGCAATGTCCTGATCTATTAAGCTTTCTAATCAACCCATGTAGCAAGTTTTGGGCCAATGACTCCCAAACCAGACGGTTTTAGGGCATTAGGTGTAGAGACACCCCTACAAGCTTAATAACTTGAGTTGAAAAGGTTACGAATCCGAACAAGTCATTCTTCTTATTTTTCCTTAACTGTGCAATGTCCAAGTCCCTTAAACTTTCTAATTAACCCATGTAGCAAGTTTTGGGCCAATGACTCCCAAACCAGACGGTTTTAGGGCATTAGGTGTAGAGACACCCCTACGGGTTTAATAACTCGAGTTAAAAAGGCTACGAACCCAAACAAGTCAAGTTTTTTTCTTTTTTTTTTTTTTTTTTTAAGAATCTTGGCTCCTCATTTTTGTTTTCTGCAACTCTAGCTATTATCAATGATGTACACCAGGGATTATAATAAAAAGATCACCGCTATGATAGTGTGTTCATGTGAATTAAGACATACTCATGACAAGTGTACTAAAATCACAAACACAGACAACTCTCCTCATGCAAACATCGCATGCAAGTATCTACCCAATAAACCCTTTCATACAAGTCTACTATGATCTCCAATTAACATATGCAATTATCATCACCCTACTAGCAAAAAGTCACATCAAGTGAAGTAATGCAATCAAGTGATATAGGTATAAGCATGAATTATGAGCCAAATAGAAATGCATAAAAGAAAATATAACCCTCATCCCCCAACTTGAATATGACATTGTCCTCAATGGAAAAGTAAAGAGAGATGAGAGAATATTACCAGAATTGGAAGTACACATCCAGGTAGGCAGAGAGTAACATACATACACTTCACACTGTTTTGTTTGTTTGGTTGTTGTTGTTTTTTTTTTTTTTTTTTTTTTTTTTTTTGGAAGAAAAGAAAGAACTAAAACGAAAAATAAAAATGAAAATAAAAGAGACAAAGCAGTATACAGGTGGGTACTACGGGGAAGCCGGTGGTGGTGGTGGTGGTGACGGGAAATGAAGAAAGAAGAAGAAGAAGAAGGTGGTGGAAGAAGAAGATGGAAGATAGTGGGTTTGTGTGGGGTTGTGAGAGAGAGAGAGAGAGAACACGAATATGTGAGATTGGGATTGTGAGAGAGAGAGTGGGAAGTGTGAAGATAAGGTTTGCCTCTTTTTTTTTGGTACGAAAATAGAAAATAAGAAATAAAAATAAATAAAAAAAAAAAATAAAAAAAAAAGGATTTTTTTAATATATATAAAAAAATTATAAATAAAATAATGTATATTTATGTATTTTTTAAAATTTATTTATGTATTTATTTAAAATTTATTTACTTAAATACATTAAAAATGAAATTAAAAAAAAATAATAATAAAAATAAAACAAAACCAAACCAAACCATTTTTTTTTTTTTTTTTGAAAAACGTTTTTTTTTTTTTTTGGTACGAAAATAGAAAATAAGAAATAAAAATAAAATAAATAAAAAAATAAATAAAACGAATTTTTTTAATATATATAAAAAAATTATAAATAAAATAAATGTATATTTATGTATTTTTAAAATTTATTTATGTATTTATTTAAAATTTATTTACTTAAATACATTAAAAATGAAATAAAAAAAATAATAATAAAAATAAAACAAAACCAAACCAATCATTTTTTTTTTTTTTTTTAATTTTTGAAAAACGCCGCACTTGGCGGCGCACATGCGCAAGCATGAATTCCAAGTTCCCCGCACATGGCGCCGCACCTGCGGCGATTTGTCTCTCCATCGCAATAATTTTTTTTTTTTTTTTTTTAAATCGGCGTCCCGCACGTGCGAGTCCCAAGCCGCACGTGCGGCTTGGTCAAGGTTGCCCAGCCCGCACCTGCTTTTAAAGCAGGGGGCAAACTTATTTTGTGAG
Organism: Camellia japonica; assembly: GCA_030407325.1. Lineage (NCBI taxonomy): Eukaryota > Viridiplantae > Streptophyta > Magnoliopsida > Ericales > Theaceae > Camellia > Camellia japonica. The sequence goes on along the minus strand of JAPPVO010005091.1, from coordinate 2,942 downwards.
ATGTTTTTGGCCCCATGTGCGCACAGTGCCGCACATGCGGAATTTCAAGCTCTTTTTTTTTTTTTTTACAATTGAAGATGTATAACAATAAATTTTATTTTTTTTTTAAATAAGAAAATAAACATGAAAACATGTTCTCTTTTTTTTTTTTTTTACAACAAGTACAACACAATTTTTTTTTTTTAATGTTAAAATGAACAAGTATAACCCCCCTTTTTTTATTTTTATTTTTTTTAAAAATCAAAACTACGCATTTCTACATTCAATTGACATCCGAAATAAATATAGCACATAAGAAAATAACGGAATGCCCACTAAAGGTATAATCTTCACGCGAAAACCACGGGTACTACTTTTCTCCCTAACTGTGTTTGTAACATTCCCTATTCTCCAACAGGGTGACAGACTAGGTTGATTCGGTATCCAGAATCGAGGCACATAAAGCTACCTCAACCTATGGGGCTGCCATACAGAGTTCAAGCCGAGGTAATTTTGAAGCAATCTCCACACCCCTAGGTATTTAAACCAGACTCTAGTCTCGGAAATCTCAAACCTTTGTGTTCTAGGTTTTGCCATTCGAACTCTAGTTTCCACCGTCTCAGTTGGTCTCCTAGGAACTCACTACAAACACGGTTAGGTGGCTATACCAGACCGTCAGATGCCATTCGGGCACGACTAACACCAAAGGAATTACACCTTTAGAGGATTTAAAGTCTCCTAGACGCAGATACAGCATGACGAGAGCAAAGAAAAGCAAAATAGCATAGAAGGGAAAGAAAAAGGAATAAGAAATTAATCCATCAATCGTAGTAAAATGGGTCCATCAATGCAATGGACTCAATCATATCCCCATTCCCAATCCCCTCTATATATGGTTTCAATCTTTGGTCATTCACTTTGAAAGTGTGGCCAGTCTTTGGATCTCGCACCTCAACGGCGCCGTGAATAAATGCCTCAACAACTACAAAGGGGCCATCCCATCTTGATCTTAGCTTACCTGGAAAGAGTCTCAATTTTGAATTAAAAAGCCACACTTTTTGGTCGGGTTCAAAGGATTTCCTATTAATGTGCTTGTCATGGAATTCTTTAGTCCGAGCTTTAAAAACTCTCGAACTCTCATATGCATCATTCCGGATTTCCTCCAACTCATTCAGTTGCAATTTCCGGTTGAGCCCAGCCGCGGCCATATCGAAGTTAAACTTCTTTATGGCCCACATTGCTCGGTGCTCAAGTTCAACAGGGAGATGGCAAGCTTTACCGAACACCGCTCTATATGGTGACATCCAATGGGTGTATTATAAGCAGTGCGGTAAGCCCATAATGCATCAATTAACCTTTGTGACCAATCCTTCCTATCCGGTCTCACAGTTTTCTCAATTATGTGCTTTACCTCCCTATTCGAGACTTCCACTTGGCCACTAGTTTGAGGGTGGTATGGAGTGCCAACTTTATGAGTGATAGAATATTTCTTAACTACCGACTCAAAGAACCGGTTACAAAAATGTGTACCCTGATCACTTATTATGGCTCTAGGAAACCCAAAACGACTAAAGATGTTTTCATGCAAAAATTTGATTACCACTTTATGATCGTTTGTTCGGGTAGCTATTGCCTCCACCCACTTAGACACATAATCTACTGCCAAGAGAATGTACTCAAACCCGAACGACGACAGGAAAGGGCCCATAAAATCAATCCCCCAAACATCAAATATTTCTACTACAAGAATAGGGGTCATTGACATCATGTCACGCCGAGACATCGAACCCATTTGCTGACAGCGCAAACAAGTTTTACAAAATTGATGGGCATCTTTAAAAATTGTGGGCCAATAAAACCCGCTTTGTAAAATCTTGGCGGCCGTTTTATGCCCACTAAAATGACCGCCACATGCAGAAGAATGACAAAATATAAGAATGCTATGCACCTCACTCTCCGGCATACACCTTCGGATCACTTGATCGGACCAATATTTAAATAACTCCGGATCCTCCCAAAAGTAATACTTGACCTGCGAAAAGAATCGGTCTTTGTCTTGCTTAGACCAATTCTGTGGAATTTCCCAATGGCCAAGTAATTCACAATATACGCAAACCACGGGGGCTCGCTTGTGACAGCTCAAAGAGTTGTTCGTCCGGAAACGAATCATGCAAAATAAGAGGGTCACTATTATACTCAACAAGGATTCGGGAGAGATGATCCGCCACCACGTTCTCGGATCCTTTCTTATCAAGGATCTCTAAGTCAAATTCCTGAAGCAACAAAATCCATCTAATCAACCTAGGTTTGGTCTCTTTCTTAGATATAAATACCGCAAAGTGGCATGATCAGTGAAACTATGACCTTGGAACCTAGGAGATAAGACCGGAATTTGTCTAAGGCAAAGACCACAGCTAGCAACTCTTTCTCGGTAGTAGTGTAGTTCAATTGAGCATCCGAGAGAGTGCGACTAGCATAATATATAGCAAATGGTGCTTTATTGACCCTTTGGCCCAACACAGCCCCCACAGCATAATCAGAGGCATCACACATGATTTCAAAGGGAAGTGACCAATCTGGTGATTTCATGATTGGGGTAGTGGTCAAGGCCATTCTCAGTGTTTCAAATGCCTTTAAGCATGCCTCATCAAAGACAAAAGGCGCGTCCTTAACTAGTAAACTACACAAAGGACGTGATATCTTACTGAAGTCTTTAATGAACCTACGGTAAAAACCTGCATGCCCTAAGAATGACCTGATTTGACGCACGGAATTGGGTGGAGGAAGGCCTGCAATGAGGTCAACCTTAGCCTTGTCAACCTCTATACCTCGAGGGGACACAATGTGTCCCAACACTATACCCTCACGAACCATAAAATGGCTCTTTTCCCAACTCAAGATTAGGTTTGCCTCAATACATCGTTCTAACACTCTAGTCAAGTTCCTAAGGCATTCCTCAAAAG
>JAPPVO010005090.1:0-39610 GCA_030407325.1 Camellia japonica | reverse complement strand
TTCCGAGCCAAGCATCCTTGGTTACGACGAACAGTGGCCTTGGCACTGAGTCATGGGTTTCCTAATTTCCCAAAATATTAGGTGGCGACTCTGAGATCTGATGACGCAGTCCATTTTTACAAAATTGCAAAAAATGGATTTTCAATAAAAGTTGCCAAATTCTGAACTCTCATCTACGTTTCACATTGCACTCGTGAGACCTGAGATCAAAGAGATCTCGGGAGTCTGAACTGTTTAACGCGCGCGGGTACCCCCCGGGCATGTTACAGTTTCTAGCGACTCTGCTGGGGATTTATGAAACCTTGACTCGAACTCCATGATATGACTTTTATTTTCAATCATATGTCTATTGCATTGCATGCATTGGTGCACTTAAAGTTCCTGTGTTGCCCAGATACTGGTGGGAGCACAGGCATACTTTTGTGACACTACACCTATCTCTACGTACTTTTGGAGGCCTTGTGTTATAATCTTTTGAGATCTGAAAGTTCTCAGACTTTGAAGAGAGGCTAATATTGACTCTTCTGAGTTCCTAAGATATTCATTGGTTATGATCCAAAGGACTCTTTGGTAATGTCACCTTGACTTTAACCCCTAGAGTAAAGCCAACCTTGTACATATAGTGAGCCATAGTACCTTCCAAATTAGGACATGATGCTTTCCCATTTCTAGGATGTATGATACCGTTTGTTTGAATAGTTAACCCTTGATCATTTCAAAAGCTAGGACAGGATAACCCTACCCCCCATAGGGGTGTTTGTTCTCTTTCCTGCTTTATGTGTAATGTATTGGATCTATACAGGGGTTCTCACATTCGAATGAGTGGTTCAGGATGTTCAATTTAGCACTATTACTTCAAAAAAAAAAAAAAAAATAAATAAATAACAAAAACATAAAATCAAAAAAAATTAAAAACAAAAAAAAACTCTGATATCTCACAAAGTTGACCATTGTAAATAAATAGAACTTGTAGGATATCCGACCATCTCTGTGATTAGGGAATGACTACCTGTTGATTGCACGAGCTTTATGTTGAATATTGTGGATGGCCCACACGTTGATTGGCAATTTGAGAATGGTTTTACTGAGTTCTGAATTGAGTATTGAGTCTAAGTTTAATTCCACCAAGTTTGTAGAGTTAGAGTCAGGCTCGAGTCAGCCTAATGAGTCAGAGTCTGTTGATTTCGATAGTGCTAACCTAGACATTTTTGTCTTGTCTAGGTCTTCTTTGTCATTTTCTTTTGAGTCTGTGTCATTGCTGAGTCATAGTCTCTTTTCAAAAAAAAAAATTCAAAAAAATAAAATATAAAAAAATGCCATAGAGTCTGCCTACTTCTCTCTCTGCCTTAATTCATCGCATTGACCAAAGTTTTTCAAAACTTTTTCCAAAACTCTGATAAAAACGAAGAGGAAGAATTTCCTCGGGATTTGCAAATTTTGATCAACTGAGAGGAAGAGAGGTGTGCTAAGCCTTTGATGAATAAAATCATTTTTGTTAATGTGGGTACTGAGAAGGATCCTGCCTTGGTCCAAATTGGTTCTATCTTATCTTCGTAAAAGTACGAGTGATTAGTCACTTTGTGAAAAGATTTCAAAAAACTGTTTTTGCGTGGTCCTACGAAGACATGCTTGGAATTAGTTATACAGCATAGGATCCCTTTTGACTCGTGGTCCGACCTCCTTAGCTCCTTAGCTTTCAAACCTTGATTCAAAGTATTCAATGATCATTCAAAGTGTAAGGCTTGCATAGCCGAATTGGAAATAGCCCTTGAACAAGGGGCCATGATGTGATTCAAATGGAGGCAGCCTTTCAACTAGGGGCAATAAGGTCGAATATGATTTAGATTGGAAATAGCCCTTGAACTAGGGGCAATGATGTGATCCAGATTGGAAATAGACCTTGAACTCAGAGCAGAGAATGTGATTTCGATTTGAAACAGCCCTTGAACTAGGGGCAAAAGTGTGAGCCTTGCATAGTTGAAATGGAGACAATCCTTGAACTAAGGGCAATAAAGTATCACCCTTGAGAGGCTCGCTTGGCCGAAAACTCGGAAGGGTGACCCAGGCAAAAGTTAGAGCATAAAAAAAAAAAATAAATAAATAAATAAAAAAAGAAGGAAAAATAAAAAGAAAAATGAAAAGCTCGCAAGGTTAAAAACCCAAAAGGGCGGCTTTGGCAAAAGTTAGAGCGTAAAAGGAGAGTGTCAATACCCGAGTGAACCTTAGCCAAAACTATGTAGGGCCTGTGATTCAGATTGGAAACAACCCTTGAACTAGGGGCAAGAAGGTCAGATGTGATTTAAGATTTGAAGCAGTCCTTGAACTAGGGGCAAAAGGTTGGATGTGATCAAAGAGTTAAAACTGAATCGTTTCCTAATAAAGACCATCCAGAAAGGCAAAACCCAGAATTTGAGAATGAATTTTATTATTGAAGGACAGTCGAGTTCCTATCCACTACACTAGGGGCAACACTAGGGGCAAATCGGACCCAATTCAGTCTAGTCCCTACATCACCATATCTACTGGTCAAGTGTAGCAGTTGTTCTTATAGATGGCCTAGAGATTCACACCAATCAACATGGACAAAGTTAGAATGAAAGTAACCCTTGAGAGGCTTGTTGGGCTGAAAACCCGGAAGGGCGATCAGGCAAAAGTTAGAACAGAAAAACAAAAAAATAGAAACTCAAAAGAAATAAAAAAAATGAATGAACAAAATGAAAAACAAAAATAAAAAGAAAAATGAAAAGCTCGCAAGGTTAAAAACCCGAAAGGGCGGCTTTGGCAAAAGTTAGAGCGTAAAAGAAGAGTGTCAATACCTGAGTGAACCTTTGCCGGAACTATGATGGCCTGATTCCTATCTTTGGGATACGTAGGTAGCTTCATTTCGAAGTTCGGCCCTAATAATTTTTCAACTCATTCATCTTGTCCATGTTTGATTGGTGTGTCTTTAGTCGACTTGGCTGTCCTGTCCTCGTTTGCTTGGTGTATCTTCGTTCTGCTCAGTTCAGTTGGTTTCGATTCAACTTGATTCGGTTCGGTTCGGTTCGGTCCGGTCCAGTTTTGCTCGACTTCATTCGATTCAGATTGGCTTGGTTCAGTTGGCTTGGTTCAGATATCACCTTTGATTATCTGGTTTGGGACTATGCACCCCAATGGTTGATTCCATGTTAGTTGAGTGTGGTCATTTGCAAAAATAGGTTTTGATTAATTTGAATGAAGCTGACCAATTTTTCTCGAAAATTGTTCCATTTTTGCAAAACTTGGACCATTCTTTGGATTTGAAAAGGGAAAATTTTCAGTGCTCACAGTTTAGCTTACATGATTTGAAACGGAAAATGGAATAAGTATGCTAATCTAACTCTCATGTTGATCAAAACATGTTTACAAAAAAATCAAGAGACAAAAAAAGGTAAGGCAATGAACTAGGGGCATAGTCGAGTTAGAGATTCTGTCTTCTCCACCGCTCGAGTCAACTATTCAGTGTATATAAGTGTGTATTCATACCAGTCAGTGTATATAAGTGTGTATTCATACCAGTCAGTGTATAGAAATGTGTATTCATGCCAGTCAGTGTATTCATACCAATCAGGGTATTCATACCAGTCAGTGTATATAAGTGTGTTCCTTTTATACCAGTCAATATATTTATACCAGTCGGTGTATTTATACTAGTTAGTGTATATAAGTGTGTTTGGATCGTTTTGCTTCGTTCTTGTTTCGTTAAGTCATTCTTTGATTCAGGTCAGTATAAAATCAATGTTTAATTCAGAGTTCAAAATTCAATCACTCTCAAATTCAATCAAACAAAAATGTTTTCAAATTTAAAGTGATATGCCAGTCACGCCATTAATGTGCAAAAACTAAACTGATTTTATTGCAGTCAGGGGAGGACCCCCGATTACAGAGACAAAAAAAAAAAAAAAAACAAAAAAACAAAACAAAAAAAAAAAACAAAACAAAACAAAAAACAACAAAAAACAACAAAAAAAGCAAAAAGAGAGAGTAGCATTTTCTCAGTTTTCCGACAGTAACTCGGCGGCGAAGATTACAACCAGCTTTATTTGCACACAGCTTCGTTGCCTGACTTTACCATGAGCTGCCTCGCTTCATCTTTACTTCTTCGAAGCTCTTGAAGACTCTGCCTCGACCTTGGCAGAGCTTCCGAAAGAGATTATTCCTCGCTGGCCATCAATTTGGTTATGCGAAGGAACTCCGAATCGAGCCACGGAGGTGCCTGTCGTTTCAACTCCTTGATTTGTTTCTTCAATCCGCTAACTTCCCCTCGAGAATCTTTGTACATATGTTGAAGTAAAGAAAGTTGTGCATTCAATCGATGCACCTCACACGTTCTGTTCTGCAGCCGACGGGACAAGTTGGAGACCGCAGTCACGGTCTCCACACATGACCTCAGCGTATACGAGTTTGCTTCGATGTCAGATTGTGCTGCCATGATTTGTTCAACTGACATCGCTGGAAAGTTGAAAACAGGGGAAGGAGGAGGAGCCCATGGTTGAGGTTCAGGGGAGTCAGAATTGGTCATCTCTATCGTGGACTTGTTCAGGTCTGGAAAAAGAGTGAAAGAACCTTGTGAAGAGGCCATGGCATAGAAGAGTAACGCCAAAAGAAAGAGGTTGCAGAGTGGTGGCAGAGAAAGTTTGCAGGCTTTTGCTCTGTCTCTCTCTTTCGCAGGCCTCAACTTAAGAAGAGGATGAAGCCAAAGAAGAAGACAAAGAGGGAGGAAGGCTCGAGACGATCTTTGACAATCGGGGCAAGATTGGATAGCCTGTCGGTCAGGCGCCACGATTGTTGAAATCGCGCGACAGACACGATGCTCGAAGAAGATGAAGGAAGAGAGAGTGAGACAAAATAAGAAAAGAGAGTGAGACAAAAATAAGAGAGGCGGGAAAGCTGTATATATATATATATGTATATGTATTGTATAGCTATGTAATATATATATTTGTTTGAACATTTGGGTCACAGGTGTGGCTTGGGTTCAGTGGTTTGCCTAGTGGGTTGAGGATTCAGAGAGCCTAAGCCTGAGGTCAGGGGTTCGAACCCACAACAAATGTTTCTTTGTTTTTGCTTTGATTTTGTGTATATATGTCTCGTATATGTATATGTATTTGTTTGCATATCTTGTCACAAGAGTGGCGTGGTTTAGTGGTCGAGGACTCGAAGACCAGGCCTAAGGTTAGGGGTTCGAAACCCTATATCCCCACATCCATGCATTTTGTGTTTTTCCTTTCTTTTTGCGTTGTTTTGCGTACGTGTGCTGACGTCAGCAACGGAATATGCCTTCTCAGTAACGGCATCTTCCCGCTGACGGTTGCAAACGGAATATTCTATGTCTGTGTATATATCCATATATATTTGTGTATATGTCCGTATATGTCTGTGTCATATATACCTGTATATATACTGTATATGTCTGTGTATATATCTGTATATATCTGTCTGTATGTTGTCTGTATATGTATATATGTATACCATATGTAATATCTGTGTGTATTTTTGTCTGTATATGAACATATGTATACCGTATATGCATGTCTGTGTATATTGTCGTATTTGTATGTATTTTGTTTATACATGGTATATGTATATGGTATTTGGTTCGAACATACAATTCCTTCTTTCCTTCTGTGCATCTATCGCACAATAATCTCACTTCGTGCACCTATCACACAAATTTCAATTTCAATTCCATCGCATTATCTTGTGCATACCAATTTTAATCGCGCTATCTTGCGCATCGCACTGTCTTGTGCGTCAATTCACTCGCGCTATCTTGCGCATCGCACTATCTTGTGCGTCAATTCACTCGCGCTATCTTGCGCATCGCACTATCTTGTGCGTTAATTCACTCGCGCTATCTTGCGCATCGCACTGCTTTGTGCATCAAATTCAACCGCCCTGCTTTGGGCACCGCACTGCTTTGTGTATCAATCGCCCTGCTTTGGGCACCGCACTGCTTTGTGCATCAATCGCCCTGCTTTGGGCATCGCACTGCTTTGTGCATCAATTTCAATCGCCCTGCTTTGGGCACCGCACTGCTTTGTGCATCAAATTCAATCACCCTGCTTTGGGCAGCGCACTGCTTTGTGCATCAAATTCAACCGCCCTGCTTTGGGCACCACACTGCTTTGTGCATCAATCGCCCTGCTTTGGGCATCGCACTGCTTTGTGCATCAATTTCAATCGCCCTGCTTTGGGTACCGCACTGCTTTGTGCATCAATTTCAATTGCGTTACCTTGCGCATCGCACTATCTTGTACACTCTCCCGGTCTAAGAGACCTTAAATCCTACGGGGTCTAGGAGACCTTAAATCCTCTAAAGGTGCAATTCCTTTGGTGTTTGTCGTGCCCGAACGACTTCAGGCGGTCTGGTATAGCCACCTGCCTGTGTTTGCAATAAGTTCCTAGGAGACCAACTGCGACGGTGGAAACTAGAGTTCGAATGGCCAAGGCCTAGAACGCAAAAGGTTCAGAATTTCCGAGACTAAAGTCTGGTTTAAATACCCAGGGGTGTATCCTCGGCTTGAAATCTGTATGGCAGCCCCATAGGTTGAGGTAGTGTGTATATGCCTTAATTCTGGATACTGAACCAACCTAGTCTGTCACCCCGTTGGAGAATAGGGAAAGTTGTGAATATGATCATGAAGAAAAGCGGCATCCGTGGCTTCTACATATAGAGGTTACCCCTTGTCATTCTACCATACCTTCTTCCACTCGCTTGAGATGCGTTTGGACTTCGATATCCACCTTTACTCCTTTCACATGAAACGTGTTAGGATGTGACGTTTACCTTGGTTAAAACCTTCCCTCTCTCCGTATGAAATACGTTGAGATACGCCTGTTGGTTACACCATTGTCTTCTCCTTGGTTAAAACCTTCCATCTCTCCGTATGAAATACGTTGAGATACGCCTGTTGGTTACACCATTATCTTTCTCCTTGGTTAAAACCTTCCCTCTCTCCGTATGAAATACGTTGAGATATGCCTGTTGGTTACACCATTATGATTCTCCTTGGTTAAAACCTTCCCTCTCTCCGTATGAAATACGTTGAGATATGCCTGTTGGTTACACCATTGTCATTCTCCTTGGTTAAAACCTTCCCTCTCCGTATGAAATACGTTGAGATATGCCTGTTGGTTACACCATTGTCATTCTCCTTGGTTAAAAACCTTCTTCTCTCTGTAGGAAATACATTCAGACACGCCTGTTGGTTACACCATTATTATTCTCCTTGGTTAAAACCTTCCCTCTCTCCGTATGAAATACGTTGAGATATGCCTGTTGGTTACACCATTGTCATTCTCCTTGGTTAAAACCTTCCATCTCTTTGTATGAAATACGTTGAGATATGTCTGTTGGTTACACCATTGTCATTTTTTTTGGTTAAAACCATCCCCCTCACTGTATAAAATACAGTTAGGTACGCCTGTTGGTTACACCATTGGTTTTCTACCTGGTTAAAACCTTCCCCCTTTCCGTATTAAATACGGTTAGGTATGCCTGTTGGTTACACCATTGTTGTTCTCCTTGGTTAAAACCTTCCCCCTCTCCGTATTAAATACGGTTAGGTATGCCTGTTGGTTACACCATTGTTGTTCCACATTGGTTAAAAACATCAGGTGCGCCAGATGTTTACACCATCCTTCTCCTTTCGCGTGAGACGCGTTAGGTTGTTGATTCACTCGGTTAAAAACATCAGGTGCGCCTGCTGTTTACACCACCCCTTCTCCTTTCACGTGAAACACGTTAGGTTGTTGTTTTACTCGGTTAAAAACATCAGGTGCACCTGTTGTTTACACCATCTTTCCTCCTTTCGCGTGACACGTGTTAGGATGTTGATTTCTCTTGGTTGAGGTCTTCCCTCTCTTGCATGATCATAAGTTTTTCAAAAACAACTGGCTTCGCGTAGCGTATAAGTCCAATTTTCAAACCGGCTTCGCGTAAGCGTATAAGTCCAATCTTCAAACCGGCTTCGCGTAGCGTATAAGTCCATTCTTCAAACCAGCTTCGCGAAGCGTGTAAGTCCAACTTTCAAACTGCATTTTGAGCATGTCACTTGCATTCTGCCCCTGAACTACGCTGGTTTGATTCCTTGCAAAGGGATACGTAGGCAACTTTCGGGTTCAACCACATACATTGCATTTTGTATGATTGCCCAAGTCTTACGGCCTCGTCAAAAGGGTCGTCTTCGGGCTTTGACATTCACTCTCGTCACTTCATGACTTCGAGCTCTGTCAAAGAGGGGCAACTGTAGACACCCCATTTTGACCAACCCTAAGACTTGGGCACTTTATTTTGACCACCCTCAGCAGAAAAATCAAAGTGAAGCTTTAATCCCAAACCTCAACTATTTTGGTCAAATTATTTTATAATACTAATATGATATATATTTTTGTATAATTTTATGTGTGTGTATATATGTTTAGGTGTGTTTGATGTAAATTGATAAATATTTTATAAACAAAAAAAAATGATTAAAAAAAATAGAAAATAACAAAAAAAGAAATATCATGGGGCGGTGGTGCAAAATATTCTTTTGAAAAAAAGAGGGAGGTGGTGGAGGAGTTTTAAAATGGATGATATGATTTTTTGATAAGGGACAACGCACATTTGCATTATATCTCTCTGGGTAGGGATTAATAAAACAAAAAAAAAAAAAGCTAAACACATGCATACACGAGGCATACACTCAACACCCACGAGGCACACGGGCTCTCTCTCTCTTTCTCTCTTTCCATACAGACACTAGAGCTTCAACACTGAAAAAACACACAGACACACTGGATTGCCATCTCTTTCTCTCTCGGCTAACACACAACACACACACAGTTTAGAGAGAGAGAGGTTAGGGAGAGAAAGGTGAGAGAGAAGGAAGAAGATCACACACACTGCCACCAATTTCACTACTCATACACACACCCACACCATTGACACACACACACACTCAACACACCATGCACACACACAACCACAACTGACACACCTATACACCAGCAAGACACCCATATACTCACGGTTAATACACGCTCACCCACTCAACACATATATCACACACACGGCCGGGACTGATAGGGGGACACCATTAACACAGGCACGAGGGAGAGAGAACACAGTACACGGCATCAACCTCTCTTTCTCTGCAACACCTCTTCCTCTCGGCCAAAAACACAAACCCAGCTCTCTCTCTCTCTCTCTCTCTCCCTCTCTCTCTAAAATGAACACACACGGGTAGAGAGAGAGAGGAGACCATTGATCACTCACACACACAGATGCACACACGGGTTTAGGGGAGAGGGAGAAGACACCATTAAGAGGCACCCATGCACACCTACACACGGAGACAAAAACACAACACACACACACCACCACACCACCACGGCAGCAACACACACACACCACTCTCTCACTCACGGCACCCATACACCTCCCATGCACACATCCACGGGATTGACTGCCACAGGCGCACACACTCATAGAGACACACTAGAGCCCATACACAGAGACATAGGAGACACACACGGCACAGACCAAAACCTATCTCTTATCTCTCTCTCTCTCGGATTGCATCTTTGAAGAGAGAGAAAAGGTGGCGAGTGGATGAATGATATAATGTAGCATGCGAGGTGAGAGAGTTACAGCGAGACCTGGAGGCCAAAAGCCAAGCTAACAATGATCCTTGACCAACGTCTCTCTCTCTCTCTCTCTTGACAGGTACAACTCCGAGGTTCTGAAGAGGAGATAGTCACTCTTTCTCTCTCTACACTCTCAGGAAATTTGCACATCATCCAATAGTGATTTCCCTATAAGCCATGCTAGTCAGATTTCAAATCCGTTCCTTGGTTTGCCGCTTGAATCTAGAAAATGTGAATCATGCGATGTTGCGGAACCCGGGACATACGAAAAGGAGTGACATGTGCCAGTGATGAAGTTGTTTATTTTATTTTTATTTTGAGTGTTGTGAGATTTTATTTTATTTTATTATTCCCTTCTCTCTCTCATCGGATCCGTAATATTCAAGTGTTGTAATAATTCCTTACCCCGCTCCTTTTTATCCCATTCTTTACTTGCTTTCCCTAACTGTACATATGTATATATCTGACATACCATCCATATCCATGCTTTACATCCATGTTCCATGCATTAAGATTTGGTTAAATTTGCATCTTTATGCTTTAATTGATTATCCCATGTTTTGTGCGTTATCGCATGTTTTGCAATGTTTCACATGCCATATTTTAGAAGCCAAATCTTTAGTGCATCTCATGAGTGAATTGCATTAGGATTCTGTATATAAGATCATGCATATTTTACTAACTTTGTTTTGTAGTTATTCGAGGAACGTCGGTAAATCTGTGAGTTTTTATGCTTTAGCATCTCATTTGTGTGTGATTTTCTTATTATGTTTAGCATCCTACCATGTGGCTATTTGCTTAAGTGATAAACTGTATGAATGCCTGCGGATGAAGGCTTGTTGTTTGAATTGGAATAATTCAATAAATGTACGTTTTAAGCCCACTTTGTAGTGGCAAATTCACAAACTTTAAGCCCACTTTGTCAAGTGGCAAAATCAAACCCTTTTCAAAACAAACATGAAATTGAATTGTTCCAATTTGAGCAAATTAGTCTATACTTGTATACTTCACATAGTAAATTTTAGGATTTACTAAGATAATCAGAACATGAACATATAAAGAAAATAAAAGTCATATCATGGTTTAGTAGAGGCCGATCTTTTGATCGGTGAGCGGGGTGCTCATTATTGACCTTCCCCTCTCATACCTAAGGTTCCGAGCCAAGCATCCTTGGTTACGACGAACAGTGGCCTTGGCACTGAGTCATGGGTTTCCTAATTTCCCAAAATATTAGGTGGCGACTCTGAGATCTGATGACGCAGTCCATTTTTGACAAAATTGCAAAAAAATGGATTTTCAATAAAAGTTGCCAAATCTGAACTCTCATCTACGTTTCACATTGCACTCGTGAGACCTGAGATCAAAGAGATCTCGGGAGTCCGAACTGTTTAACGCGCGCGGGTACCCCCCGGGCATGTTACACATGAGTGGACTTTATACATATATGGAGGGCCAAGATCACTTTGAGTTCGGGGTTGCTGCTACGCAGGGTGCGTAGCAGCAACTGTTGTGCGCCTTATTGGGCTCATATCAGGGCCTAATTCGATAATTTGAACTGTTTATATTTTAGAAGGTATCGAGTAAAATATACTTGTAAAAAATCACGTCAATCGGATATCGTTATCTTTTTCATCAAATCACATTTGCATTGAGTTTTATATTTAAAATTACATTTATTTATTTATTTATTTAAATACAAATGTGATTTAAAGAAAAGGCCAACGATATTCGACTGATGTGATTTTTTACAAGTATATTTTACTTGATACATTCTAAAATGTGAACGGTTCAGATTATCGAATTAGGTCCTAAAATGGGCCCAATAAGGCGTGCAACAGTTGTTGCTATGCACTATGCGTAACAATAACCCCAAACTGAATCATTTTAGGGGTGTGGAAATCATCCCCAAAGGAATCCCAAACATTAGCGTTATCCAATAGTATACATGTATGTATCGTAAAGGTGGCATTTTTAATATTAATTTATTATTATTAGTAGTACTATTTGTGAGATATTATAAAAATAATATACTATGTTTGGTTTCAATTTTTAGAATTTATTTTTTAAAAAATTTTACTTTTTTGTTTTTCATTTTTTTTATTGATTTTTTTAAATATTTTAAGTAATTTTTTAATTTATAGACACACCTAATATAAATACATTTAAAAATATAATATTTGTGATTTTTTTAAATTCACTAAATACCAACAATATAAAAATATGAAAAATATTTTCCTATCTTTGTGTTTATTAATTTTTTTAAATATTTTTTCTCAAATATTTTACTACTTATACATCTAAAAAAGTAAAAAAATTACTTAATATTTTAAAAATATTTTACTAAAACCAAAAAAAATATGAGAAAATAAAAAACTCAATTTTCAAAAAACTGAAACCCAATACATTAAGAGGTATTTTGGGAAGATGGTTAAAAGCTGATTTTTTGATTTTTTTTTACATTTTTTTAAAAAAAAACATATAAAAATGTGAGATAATGTGATTTAAAATAAGTCAAAAATTAGGGAGTGACTTTTAACCCATTTCCTAAAAAAAAAATGGTGAGATTGCTGTTAAAATTTAAAATTATTTTTAAATTAAATAATATCACAACATTTATAGTATTTAAGGAAAATATATATAATTTTTTTATTATAGAAAGAATTGAAACATACGAGTGATGGGTTGTTTTGGATGATGCAAGGGCTTGGTTTGGCATAACTAAAAAAAGTTAAAAAGTCAAAAAGTCACTATCTTATTTAAGTCACATCACTTCTCTATCACATCACTTCAAAACCCAACCCATACTCAATCCATATTTCATAAAAAGTCAAAAGTACACTTATTTAATTTATCCCAAACAAAAATCAAACTAAAATAGTAAAAAAAAAAAAAAAAAAAGAGTAGTAAAGTGAGTTTGAATATATTTTGGAATTAGTTAAAACTTGGATAAATTACACTGACACCCCTTGAGATTTATGTTTATTACAGTTTTTTTCTTCACATCTGAAAAATTACACTGACCCCCTGTTATTTTAATTTTATGTATGATGATTATTACGGTGAGGAGGAGAACTGTTATGAAACTTTAAACCTCAAGGGACAATTTGTAATGAAATTTTAAATCTTATGAAAGAAGATGTAATTTTTAAAAAGTGAAAGAGAGAATTGTAATAAATATAAACTTAGAAAATATCAATGTAATTTACCCTAAAACTTTAAATCATATTTCTTACTCGTGGCTAGTTAAAGATTAAGACCATGGCCGTGTTTGGAAGCTAGGTTGAGAGGGAGAGGGCTATTTCAGCCTCACAGTTGAAATAGCATAAAAGCATATACAAAAAATAAAATAAAATAGACCATGTGCCTTGACAGCACTGCCAACTCAGGTTGTCAAATGTCCAAATTACCCCTGTGAACATTGAGATACACACCAGTGGTAGGAACCCAAATATATTTACCAAAAATTGAGACCCCTTTAAAGGTACCCCCATAATCCCCTTTACCTTTTGATTGGTCAAAATTGTTTTTTTTTTTTTTTTTTGTTTTTTCTTCTCTCCCACTCACCAACCCCCACGTGTGTGTAGGGATGGTAGGGGTGGGAATATGAGGGGGTCCTAATCACAGCTGTATATTTACCTAGTTAGAGGTCAATGCCACATCATTCAACAAGAACATACTCTTTTTAAGGGCATTTTTGTCATTTCATTATTTAATATAATTTCAAATACATTTCTCAATACAACAATTCAACCCATCTTTCCAAACACAAAATTAAAATAGCCTATTAAAATACCTAAATAACCAAAAAGTAAAAAAATAGCCAATTTCCAAACAGGACCTATATAAAAATAGGATCAGGCTTGTCTTTAGTCCACATGGACTGGATGGTACTGTTGGGCCTGTAGGGCCCACCACGGGTCATGTTTCGACAATCCGAATCGTTCAATATGTAAAGCTCGTCAAGTACTTTATTACTGTAAAAAATTACGTTGATCGAATATCGATAGCTATTTGTTCGGATCAAATATTTGTCAACAATTTACTTTGAAGATTATATTTGCCGTTAACAGAAATATGATCCGATCAACTAGCTATCGGTATCAGATCAACGTGATTTTTTATAGGGATAAAGTACTTGACGAGTTCTACACATTGAACGATTCAGATCATCGAAAAAAAACCCGTAGTGGGCCCCTCACGAGCCCAACAGCACGCTCTCTGACGGGAGAGAAGCTTGGCCCATAAAAATGTCAAGTTATTTAAGTTCAAGTTGACAAAAGCTCGTTTGAGATTGACTTGAAAGCTTAACGAACAAAGCTTGAACATATTTTGAAATTCCTTAAAATTTTCAAATCAAATTTGAATAATTAATTGTTCGGGCCGTTTATCACCCCTAGGCGACCATGTAATATGTATGATCAAAAATATTTTATGTGGTTGATCTATGTTTGTAGTCTTGTTGATTTCTGTTTGTGTAGATTGATAAATGTTTCAAAATCATTAATTTTAACTTTTAACTTGTTCGTAATGACCAAATTGAACAAAATTATTCGGGCTATGTTTGTTTCGACGGAAAATATTTTACACGGAGAAAATAGTTTTTGTTTTTGTTTTTTGACGTTTGGTTGACACTTGAAACAAAAACATTTTATTGATTAAAAAAAAAATTTTGATTTAATAAAACGTCATTTATGACTTTTTAGTTTGTGTAGTCTACCAAATATGTTCAAACAAAACATCTCTAATCTAGTTTGTGTAGTTTTTAAGTTTATCAGTATTAAAATAAAACAACTCATTATAATTTGACATAACAAAATAGCACCGTGTTATTTTACATTACACAATAAGGTTTTTTTTTTATAAACAAAATTATAAATGAAAATTATATGTTATTAGAAGAGTTTAATTTAATGCTAATTACATGTGAAAATAAATAAAATAAGCAAGAGTTAATTTTTCAAATGTAAAGATAAAAAATACACTTATGTGCTATTTTATTTCTTAGGCCTATTTTGAAAAGTAGGTTAAAAGTTGACTTTTTATTTTTTTATTTTTGACTTTTTTTAAAAAAAGGTACAAAGATCAATAATCAATGTGACCCAAAAAAGTCAAAAAGTTGACTTTTAACCGTGTTGCCAAAATAGGCCTTCATGAAAAAAGCTTGAGACCTTTAAAATATAATTTCTAAATTTATTTATAATGATGTGAATGCTCCATTGTTGATTGGTTTTAAAATAAAGGGGAAATAACAATCAAGAAAAAATTTAAAAAAAAAAAAAATTTCAGAACAATGATAAAGTTTATATAAATGTAATTATTTACAATTATATTGGGAAGGTTCCATTGATGTGTAATTTCCCCTAAAATAAAACACTTAAGACTCAATTTCCTGACACATCATTGAGAATGAATGGAAAAAAAGTAAAAGAACTCATCATTTTTATATGATTTTGGCTTGGTTTGGCATCTTCAAAAAAAGATAAAAAATTAAAAAATTATTATCTTATTTAAGTCACATCATTCTATTTAAGTTACATCACCTCTCTATCGCATCATTTCAAACTCAACCCATATTTTATAAAAAGTCAAAAAGTATACTTATTTAGATCATCCCAAACCATTCTTTTACATTTGTTTGGGGTGAAAATAATTAAAAATATTTTTTGATATTTATTTTTATCAAATTGGTTTTTATTTTTTATTTTTTTTAAATTCCAGAAAACTGATTCTATTATATGAGATGGGTTTACACAAGTACTGGACGTCATTGTTATACACCAATCACATGTACATTGGGCCCATTGTACCACTGTGCCCCAGAAATATCTAATAACTTAATAGACGTACATGATACCAAGGAATATGCCCTGTTTTGATATGATTGAAAATTATTATTTTTTTTTTTTTAAAACTAAAATTCTATTGTTGCAATATTTAAATACAGAATTTTTGTCAGATAATTATGTTACTTAAGAATACAAGTGAAAATTGCCTTCCCCTAAGCATATTCCAACATTCCGTGTTAAGTCAAGTCTTTCTTTCACTTAAAATTAGTAAGACTTATTTTTCAGTCAATTTTTAGATTTTAGTGATAAATATGCTTTACAAATTACTTGCGAAGTCTTCCATAGTGGATGAGGATGTTTTCTTGTCAATCTTGATGCTCCACCAAATGTGAAATACAAAACAACTTGTAGATAAAAGTATTAGACAATTTAATTTACATAAATGTGTGGGGGTGGAGATGGCCGCCGGAAAATATGAACGCTCAGCAAAAGCTAGATGCCTAAGTCAAATGTTCTAACTTAGAATGCTAGATGTTGTGTACATGGTTTGCTGGGTTCTCAACTTACTTATAGTGTGAGTGTGCATTACTGTTGTGAGATTTTAGACACCATTTCCCTTTATGTTCTGCTTTTGGTCGATCATGTCCCTTGTACGTGACATCCCAAGGATAATCTCGTTCCTACTCAATGTGGACTTTCCCTTAACCTGGCCCATCCGCTGCTTGGGCTCGGGCCTGTCCAACTGACCAACTATGTAGCTTGACTGCCTGGTTGGCTACTTTGCTCGAAGATGCTGCCGCGTGTCCTGCTCATCCTTGCAGTGTGGTAGCTCGGAATTTACATCCACAATAAATATATATTAACATAAGAACATTGGCTATATGACATGGTGGAGGTTAAGTGCATTTTCAATTTTGATACTCCTGTAAAAAAAAGAAAAACAAAATGAGTGCATAAACTTGGGCACCAAGACTGGTTACAAATTTTGCAGGGTTGCAAGTCAAGAGGTATTGGACTATGCGGGGCATTGGCAGCTGCTGGATTGATTGCAGCTCGTTCCTCTAAAGGCCTGCCTGATGATCAGTGGGAGAAGTATGCAGTTGTTACCCTCATCGAGTGCCGTCCGATTCTTGATCCAGTTCTTAGTAGCAACGATCTAGGTATGCCCTAATCTTCATTCCCTTATCACTCCTCAGTCACTTCACAACAGGGATTTATTGGGCTTCATATATATATATTGCTTGCATGCTATTGCTGGAACTGAAGTTTGTTCTATGAACATCTTAGAAGCGAAACTATTTTTTTTATGAATAACATTGGCAGATAATTAAGGGTCTATTGGGACAAAAACAGAAAATCTAGTCTTAAATTAGTAGGCATAAAGTCAACAAAGAACTTGATTGGTGTAAGCCAAGTAGGACCTAACTAGAACTTGATTGGTGTCTCAATCTTAAGGTTAGGGACTCAAGTTCACTTATTGATGTAGGACAATTATGGACAGTTCTGTGAGAACGGTGAAGCTGGATTCTGCGGGTTTTTATTGTGATTTCAAGCTGAAAAGTAATAAAAAAAATTAAGGATTCTACTAGTATACGGAAGAATTAGGGTTAGGGGCTTAATGTAATAAGCTGGAAGATTGACTTTTGGGTGCTGTAAACAGTACTCGTGAACACTATTTTGGACTGTTAAAAGAGCTGAAATGAAAGAAGGGAAGAAAGAGAAGAAAAAGAAAGATTTAGACTGTGTTTGGTATTATTCTCCAAATATATTTCTACCCTATGTTTTAAGTGTGTTGTTTGTTTAGAGTTTTCAAAAATTAATTTTACACTCACTTTTGAGAACTCTGTCCAAGGCAGGAAAATTTGAGATAACCGGTCGTCCTCCCGGACATCCGGCTAGTTGACCAGAACAGTGTATATTTTTTTTTAATTTTTTTTTTTAACAATTGGCACCTGTTATTTTTTATATTTTAAATAAAAAAATTTCGGAATTTTTTTAAAATTTTTTTATGAGATTTTGAGTTGTATATTTGGTTATGAGTTGTAAGTTTTTGTATCAAATATCACATGTCACATCAAAAATTTCACATTTAATTTAAAACTCTTTTCAAAACTCATTCACCAAACAAATTTTTCACACTCAAATCATAATTCCAAAACCCACAAACTCAAAATAAAACTCTATTATCAAATTATATTTAGAAAACTCTACCAAACACAACTTTAGAAATCACTTATAGAATATCTTAGGCATCACAACTAGGGTTAGGGTTACATCACGCAAACCAAAAGAGGCTTCAAAACTCTCAAAATTCTATAAAATATCAACTTCCTTAAATTATAAGTATTATATGACTTTATATAGGATTAGGAGATTTCCTAAGCCAGTTACAATAAAAAAAGAAAACTACTAAAATATCTTTAATTTCTAAAACTAATTTAAGACCAAATAGGAAACAAAAACAAAAACTAATTAAATAATTTGATCCATAAGACCATAGGTGATCCATACATATCATGTCAGTAAATATAAAATTACTAAAATACCCCTAACCTTAAAATCCTAGAAAACATAAAAATAATAATAAAATAAGACTATAATAATACTAGAAATATAATTATAGGAGATTTCTATCAGTTTCTCTATAATCATGCCAATGTTCAAGTATCATGACTTTTTTAAATCTTTATTGAGCTTCTTATACTCCACTTCACCAACTGTGATGCTAAATGATGAAAGAAAGATGAACTTGTTAATTTAGATTGGATTTGATACGTGAAAAGCTCTGTTGATGGAGATTGAGAACTTTAATTATGTAAATATCATTTTTGGGAAATGATGCAATGGGAGTTTCACTACACAAAGCATGTAACATTTTCCCCAGCTTTGAATTAAAAGTATATATTATATATAGTTGCTTTCATAACGGTAGTAGATAAAACTCTTATTGGGTTTCACTCCTCACTCCTGAACCCCGCTCCAGCCCACCCCCGCCACGCTCCCCCTCCCAACGTTACTCTTCTTTCACACTGTCAATCCCCTGTTCTCACTCCTTAAAATTATTCTTTTTATTTTTAATTTTTTATGACACTTGTGGCGCTTCTAGTTTGAGACCTCTGGAACATTCAACTTGTTTAGCGTCTGTTTGGCAAAACTTATTAGGCTTCGTTTGACAAGTGCTCATTTTAGCTAAAAAGTCAAAAAATTATTAAAAAAATAAAAAAGCCAACAATTCATATAAAAAAGTTAAAGATTCCATTTTCTCTCTACTTTTTACACATCTTTTCGTAAAAAGTCAAAAAGTCATCACAAACATATTAGTTTTTTTTTTTTACATCACATTTTAGCCAAAAAATCAAAAAGTTACTAAAAAAACCTGTTCCCAAACGAGACTTAAAAAAAATCTTGAACCCAACTTTTAAAAAAAAAAAAAGAAAGAAGAAAAAAGACAAGAAGCAGCTTTTTGAGCTAAAAAAGCGAATAAATTGAAAGCATGCTAATTTTATCAAGTATTTACCTTTCAATGTATAACTGTTCAAGCATGAAACTGCAAAGCTGGTTTTGAGTTGAAAAAGCTAATAAATTGTAAATTTGATAAGTTTTACCTAGGATGGCCATGGGACGGGTTTTTCATTCCCCGCCCGCATCCCCGCCGACGAACTCCACCCTCATTTCTGCTATTGCCCCACCTTCGCTACGGGTGAAATTTTTCAACATCACCCCCACCCCGCCCCCGCCCCTGTGGATACCCAATACCCACGGATATCCGACTACATTTCAAATAGTCAAAAAACTAAAAACCATTTAAATTTTTAACACACTAAATAATTTTTTATTTTCATATATATAAACAGTGAGACTTTTAAGATTATTATTTATTTATATTTAAACAAAATCATAAACTTTTAATATTATTTTTTTATATCTAATTATATTATTTATTTATATATTATTAATTATATTGGGATGGGTTTGGATCGGGGGAAGTGATACCATCCCCAACCCACCCCCATTGCGGGTGACCAAAACATAATTCACTCCCGCCCCACATAAGTGTCGGGGTGGATAAAATCCGTCCCATTCGGGCTGGTATGAGCGGGCCCCTGTAGATCGGATTTAAATGGCCATCCCTAGTTTTACCAAAACATTTACTTTTCAATGTACAACTGCTTAAGCATGAAATTTCAAATTTTAAGCAAAATATGTTGCAAATAAGTATTTCCAAATGCAGTTCCGATTCGTAGCTCAAAATTCAGAGGCTCGAATTTGGCTCGACACCAAAACGTCGTTTTGGTGTCTTTTTTTTTTTTTTTTTTTTCGTGTTTTTTCTAAAGATGAAGAAATAAATTATTTCTAGATGTTGATCTGCATAATTTGGCCTAGAGAAGAAGATGAACATCCAGATCAACATCAATGAAGATCAACATCCAGATCAACATCAATGAAGAAATAAATAAAAGAGAAGAAGAAGATGAACAATTTGGTCTTTGATCTGAAGATCAACATACCGATCAACATCCACATCCACATCTGAAGATCAACATCCAGATCAACAATTTGGATTTTTTTTTTCTTCTCTTCTCTCTTTGAAGATGAAGAACATAGACAGAGAAGAGGATGGATTTTTCTTTTTCAGTCCAAATCCAGAGAGAAGATGAAGAAATAAAAGACGTTAAAGGGCTGAATCATCATCATCATCATCATCAACACATTATCATCATCAACAATTTTTATTTTTATTTTTTCCAAATCCAGATCTGCTGGAAAAAAAAAAAAACAGAGTCTGATCAACAACTTTCATCAACATCATCATCATCAACACATTCAACATCTTCATCAACATCAACAACATTAGAAGAAAAAAAAAATAAAGAAGAAGAAATAGAGAAAATAGAGAAGTATTTTCGCCTCTTCAACAACAACATTAGAAGAAAAAAGAAAGAAAGAAGAAGAAATACAGAAAACAGAGCGTCGAAGTATTTTCGCCTCTTCAACATCTTCGCCTCTTCAGTATTTTCGCCGAAGTATTTTCATCATCTTTGCCTCTCTCTCTCTCTCTCTCTCTCTCTCTCCTCCTCCTCAGGGACGGATCCAGGATTATGACTTTGGGGGGGCCAATGTACGTTTAACCTCTAATCAATAAAATTTGAAGTTCAATACCAATTTTTTCTAACATGAAAAAAAATCAATGATATTACGATAAAATATTGAACTATATATTCCTTGTCAACATAGTTGAATACCAAAAGATGACCATACAATTGAGAATATTTTTTTGCCCATATTCACTTACAAAAAGTAGTAACTATTTCTACATGCATTTATTTACTAAAATTAGGCATCTTCAATTGAGCTCGATGCTCTTTCATAATATCAAAAGTATGAATGATAGAGTCTACATCAAACCCTCAAGCAATGTCTTTTTCAATGTACGTAATCAAGTAACTACCCAGAAAATCATCTTCCATCCTATTCCTAAAAGTCATAAAATATATGGCAGCACAAAATAACATTTAGATTTTTATCCAAATTCTTAGAGGAAATCAACAAATCATAACCTAAAAGCCTATTCAATTATCAAGAAATCACACAACACAGTACCTACCAATTACAATAAATCATAGTATTAAAAAAAAATTCACAATATTTAGTTAACAATTGTACCAATAACAATTATCAGATATTCATCGCAACTCCTGGCTTCTCTGCCACAATTTCACCCAAAAAAACAACTAGTTTGCATTGGCCCCACATTGTCATTAAATTATTATTTATTTTTAAAAAAATTCAAAATCAATTGCTAACCCAGATAATGTTAGAGGTGGTGGGTTCTGATGTGTATGTTGAAAGAGTGTATGTGTATTTATTTTTTTGATTGGCATAGTAAAATAAAAAGAGTGTTTGGAGAGAGGAGCGAAATCTATTGACAATGGGGGTGTAATTGTGGGTTATGTGACGTAGGAAGTTGGGGATTTGGGTTGTCAAGTTTGGGATACCAAAACTGAAACTTGGGTTGAAGATTTCTAGTTGTCTACAGGCTTATGGGTGACCAATAACAAATTAATGGCAAAATAATCGCATTATTCAGTCTAAAATCACAATCAATCATATTATTCAGTCTAAAAATAGAATAATCACATTGAAGCTGAAGGGATATCAGATAACTTACCAGTGAGAGTCCACGGTTCCATCGTCCACGCCGACCAGCTCTGACGAAGTCCAACAAAAAAGCTTCTCCGTTTCTTTCCTCATCTCTTCGCTCCTCTCCTCTCTTTCGAATCGCAACAAGTCTCTCAGATCAGTTGTTTTCTTTTCTTTTTTTAATCTTAGTGCTTTGTTTGAACAAGCTTCTCTAGCAAGCCTTATAGTTTATATATTTGTAAAAGTTTCATATTTTACACTTTGACCCATTAAAGTTTCTAAAATTTTGCTTTCATCTTGACCTAATTTAAAAAATACATATACATGAAATTTAAAATAGATTATTATATATGTTAACTAATTCCAAAAAAAAAAAAAAAATTCCAAATAGTTTAAAAAATTGGGGGGGCAACTCTATATAATTTTGAAATTATCTAAAAAAAATTTGAGGGTGCGAACTCCTATAATTTTAAATTATTTTAAATTTTCTAGTATAATATATGACATTTTTCAAATTTTTGGGGTGCGGCCGCCCCCCTCCGCCCCCCTATATCCATCCTTGCTCCTCCTCCTCCTCCTCCTCCTCTTCCTCTCTTCCCTTCCCTCTATATTCGAAAGAAAAGCAAAAAAGAAAAAAAAAGAAAACCCAAAACGACGTCATTTTGGGTATTCGAGCCACGATTCAAGCCACCTATTTCGAGCTACGAAGTATTTCTCTTCCAAATGGGCCCTAATCAAGTTTTGCAGGTAAAACTATTTTTAGGCTAGGCGGCAGCTATTTTCACTGCATCTCTGGCTTTCTTGATAGCAAAGTACAATAGACCATTTTATTTACTTTTGTGTTTCATACAAGGCTTAACTTCTTGATACTTTGATATATCATCCAATTTATATACTTTGATCTACTGATTTTGGTGCACCTGAATGATTCAGGGTTTTACCACTCTGCCACCCTAAACACACATGAGATAAAAGGGGGAGAAACGCTCTGGGATCTAGCAATGAGAACATACAATGCGTTCGCGAATTCAAAGAAGAACAATAAGCATTTCTCTGACATGGAAGACATTAATTTCCTCATGTGCAAGGTCATTGACAACCCTGGTTTGACTCCTTTATCGTCCATGAGGACTTCATTCATCTCTGTGTTTGATGACCTGTGATCAACCATTCTAGTGAAATGCACAGAGAGATCGGATTGAAGGACTACATGGGGTGCGCTTCTGTGCACGGAGTTGGGCCGTCCATTGCTATATTTGACACTATACGCGATGGGGCATTGGATTGCATGTGCGTGTATCCTTCGCCATTGCATTCGAGGGAGCAGATGGAAGAGCTGGTTGAGGATATGAAGAGGGTTCTTGTGGAGGGTGGAAGCTAATTCTTGTTTCATTTGGTTGTGGTAGTCAACATGTTCTCCAAGGGGTAATATGTAGATTTGCCCTAAATAAATTTTATTTTCAATCTCTCTCTAGGGCACAAAATTGCCATCATCAATTATTATTAGCATATGATGCAAAATTTTTAGATTGTTTTGTAAAGAAAGATGCTCAAGCAAGTAAAGACTCCTATGATTACATCCAATATGAATTGTCACGCTTATCTTTTTACGAATTTTTTTCTTTGTTTGATGGCATGCAAATAACTGTGACAATACACATTATTTGCTTTTCAGATTTGGAGACTTTTTTACTCTCGAAAGGTAAGATTTTCCAATTCCAAAGGAAAAAAATATCTGATAAACGAAGGAAATATAATTTTTTATTATTCCACTTCAATCTTGTCGTCAAACTCAAATGCTATGCTAAGAAAAGAACACACAATTTTGAGTGTTATAATATGACTCCTTTAGAGGAGATAAATATGAAAAATACAAATTTGGTAATATAATAATAAAGAACTAGATAATTAACAATTAAGGGGTTATTTGAGATGACCTAAATAAGTGTATTTTTTGTCTTTTTATGAAAAGATGTGCAGAAAAGTAGAGAGGTGATGTAATGGAAAAAAGATAAAAAGATAAAAAGATGAATTATTTGAGGAATGCCAAACTTGGCCTAAATTTAAATTTAAATAGTAAAACATTAAAGAGAAAATTGTTGAAAAAGTCTAAGTTAAGGAGATTATAAGATATTAGTTTCAGTTAATAGTTTTTGTTAGTGAAAGGTTCACAATTTGTGAAATTGTTTGGTGAGAAGTCTTTTGTTAATTTTGGAGAACATTTTGTTTTCAATTTTATTCCTTAATTTTTCTGTTGACTTTTGTTGACTATTTGTTCAAAAAATTTTCCCTATATATTCAGAATTTTTCATATCTGTTAAAAAATTTCCCTATCTGTTTAAATATTTGTCCAAATTCTATTATCTGTTAGTTTTTTTTATCCATTTAATTTTTTTTATCTATTTAAATTTTAAACATATTTTATTAGCTGGTCAAATATTTCCAACAAATTTGTATTCAAATCCAACAGGATTCCTACTATCTGTTAAAAATCCCACCGATCTGTGTTGGATCTACTACCATTCCTCTTTCCAATTTCTTTATTCCATCTCACTCAAACCCTAAATTACTGAATCAACACACCACAGAGAGAGAGAACCTAGAAAAACACCACTTTTTTCATTTTTTAGACTCCCATTTTTTAGATCACATCTCCACTATCAACGAAACCCCACTTTGATCACCTTCTCTGTTTCTTTCAATCTTTCAATCATGGAGATATTCTTGGACAATATTCACTGTATTTAAATAGATTAAATTCTATTGTGTACAAAAAAACAACTAGAATATTAAGAAATAAAGAAAAGGAGAGAATTTGTTTGATTACAAAAATCAAACTTGAAATAAAAATAAATAAATAAAAAAAGATTTTATTTTGTTAGAAAAACAAAATTAAAATCTGATTTAAATAAATAAAAAAGAATAATAAATTAAACAACTTACTTGATTAATTTCTTTTAACTAATTATCTGATCAAGTCCAGTGTTTGACACTGTGTCCTTAAGACAGATTCGTCCTCTCCACGGTGTTTTTAGAGAATGGATGTCTATCTCCCAGGATGAAATGATCTACTACAAACAATAGCAGCACTACAAATTGTTTGCCTTACGAACACACTAAGTGTTTACACTCTTTCTTACAAGAAAATAATGCAACAAAATGAAGAATAAATTTGCAGAGCTCTTAAGGACGAAAATAATGAATTTTCTGAATGTAAAACATCAAATGAGGGTTGTCCTATTTATAGATGTAATGGTGGTGTAGACGTCCCCGAACGCCTCGGGAGGATGATGTCTCGTTCTGTTCATTTTGGGCTCACTACAGTTCAGGACTCAAATTGTCACGGTTCATAATCTGAACCAAAGAATCCAAATCCGGCAAATCGTTTTGAGAAAACAGATTTTTAGAAAAGAAGTGCCAAACATGGACTGCTTTGCCAGATACAGAGTCGCCACCTAAATATTTTATTTTTGGGAAATTTAGGAAACCCTGACTCGCGCCTAAGGCCACGTGTCCGTCATCACCAAAGTTACCTTGGCTCGGGAACTTGGGTATGATTGGGGAAGGTCACTTCGTGAGCACCCCCGCTCGCCCGATCAAAGATCGGCCTCTACTAACCATGATATCTAGTTTTGAAAATATTATGTATTCTTATTCCGGTTATTAGCCTAGATTTACTATGTGATGCGCACAGCATACAAGTATAGACTGGGTCGCCTGAATTGGAACAAAACATTT
Source organism: Camellia japonica (assembly GCA_030407325.1). Lineage (NCBI taxonomy): Eukaryota > Viridiplantae > Streptophyta > Magnoliopsida > Ericales > Theaceae > Camellia > Camellia japonica. Next base: position 14,294 of record JAPPVO010005090.1, on the reverse strand, counting down.
CCTGTTTATTTTTGAAAGTGGTTTGCTACTCGCAAGTAGGCTTAAAATGCGGATTTTGCCACCCTCAGGTGGGCTTAGAAAAGATGGTTTTGCCACTATCTAGTGGGCTTAAAACTCACAGTCGATGAATTGTTCCAATCCAAATAACCCAACCTTCATCCACAGGCATTCAGACAGGTATATCATATAAGCACATAGCCTCATGGTAAGCATGCTATCATGGCAGTCACTCACACGCATGCAAGGATGCTAAAGCGTAAAAACTTAACGAGTACTCCAAGCCAAAATATAAGCTAATTAGAAATCCATGCATGATCCTAACTATATAGAGATGCCTAGTGCAACACATGCAAAAATGCAACTATAGTAGGCTCGGCTATTCTAAACATGGCATATGGAATGCTACAGCTAACAAGTATTCAACTTGGAATTGAAATACAATGCAGTGAGTTATGATGCGCCGAGCCTGGTGCATGGAAAACAGATGAATGAATGCAAACATGCTATCATACTGTATGCTAATTGAAACATGCCCTAATCTAACCATCATAAGCTGGTAAATAAAAGGGAGAAAGACGTGGGGTTGGAAGACATACATCACACGCACGCACACTTATTACAATTGTGCCCTCGCTCGGAGGGTCCAAATAAATAATATACAGTCCTAAATGAATAATTACAGTCCGAATAAATACAAAATCCTAATTAATTAACAAATTAATCTAGGAAAGCAGTAAATAAGCATGCAAGCTAGGGACTGCCTCGACTCTGCTCCGGATGATGAATGATGCATGTTCGGGTTGCCTTGCGCGGAAATCCATTGCGATGCCCCAATTAGCCTCTGTTTACAATTAAGCCCGGAATATTGCGCGAAGCTCCAAAAGATTGCCGGTTTCTGATTTGCTGCAACAGAGAGCAGGAAAGGGGCATGGCAATGTATTTTCACATATGTATGCTTGACTACTCTTCAGGGAGTGTAGTCCTCGATCCTCGTGCCACCAATCACGTATCTCGATACATGATGGCCGAGGAGTCGATTTGCACGACTTAATATGAAATGAATGCACACATAAACACAACAAGACCAAGACTCCATCATGGATAATCCGGAGTGTCGGTGATCGGGAATTGAGACACGTTCCGTCACTTGAAGTACGAAACATCCCTCGTTTTTCGTACTCGGGCTAACTCCTATCCCAAGCACAATGCAGTATGCATGACATGCATGAATGCAATCCTAACATATAACCTAGCATACGCAATGCTATGGAATGGCATACACGATGTAACATGGCATACACAATGCTCTAACATACAACCTAGTATACGCAATGCTATGAAATGAAATGGCATACGCAATGCATGATGGGCTTACAAAAATATGAGTGGACCTCAGCCACACTCACATCAGCGGCCATAAGATGAAAATGAGACACTCGAGATGCGTGCACGCATGCATGCAAACCGAGGACCGATCCTAAGGCACGAATGCCACTATAACAAGGCATGGCAAGGCATGGAATATGGCATACAAGCATGTAATTTCCAGAACTAAACACATGATGCTAAATGGTCCCGAAACATGAGAATATGGCACCCGATGCATGGAATGGTCCTGAAACACAAAACTAGGCACATGCATTGACCTATAGCTATACAAAGCATGCATTATTTGATCATGAGGCATGAAGAAAGAACCAAGGCAGTCCCAAAACATGAACATTTCTAGTTCAAAGCATGACCAAAAGATGCTAGCATGATGGACCAAAATAGCATGCAATTTTGACTAGCAATCATGGTTTACATGGCATGTATATGAGGCATATGGAATCTCACCAAACCAGTAAAAATCAGTGAACAAAACATGTGAAAATATGCCCAAATAATCTCCGAAATGCAGCCAACACATGCACAAATGATGGGTTCCTTTAGAGGGCATACAAAGGGGTTATTAAGCACATACATCAAGGACACTTAGAATGGCCAAATCAACTCTGAAAATCAAATATGGTAGCCTTAAAACTCATCAAATTGGCCCTGAAATCAATCAACAAGGCATGCAAGATAGGGCCTCTTTGGAAGGCCAAAATGACCATCAAACAAAACAAGGTGAGAGGGGGGTCACCCCCCTCTGATTTTGAGGCTCAAAATAGTGTATTAGCCACTGAAAATCTACTGGATTTTAGTAGCTAGAAGGCCAAACAAAGCATGCAACAAGGGCTTAGTTGTAAGGCTCAAAATAAGAGATAATCAAGCATACAAGGAAGCATATGACCTCAAACAGAGAATAGACCTTAATTAAACATGAAGATGATGTCAAAACAAGGCTTTTTTCAGTTTAGGTCGAGGTCCAAAAAGGCTCACACATAAGGCTAATATATCATGCAAAAATGGCCCTAAAAGAGAGATTAGAGACAAGGGACAGTAAATGATCTCAAACAGAGAAGAGTCCTTCAACAAAGTTGAAGAGGGGCTCAAAAAAAGACACTTTACAGTTTATGGAAAGTCTCAAATATACTCACAAGTAAGGCTACAATATGATGTAAAAATGGCCCTAAAAGAGAGATAGAAAGCAAGAGGCAGTAGCTGGCCTCAAACAGTGAAGAGACCTTCAACAAAGTTGAAGAGGGGCTCAAAATAAAGCACTTTACAGTTTGTCTCAAAGCCCATAAATGCTTACAAACATGGCTAACATATCATGCAAGAAATAGCCATAAAAGAGAGATAAAGGGAAAGGGGTAGCAGGTGGCTTCAAACAGAGAAAAATCCTTGATCAAACATGATGATGAGATCAAAATATGACTATTTATAGTTTGGGTTGGAGCCCAAAAATGTAAGCAAAAGGAGCTAAAATATAGAGCAAAATAGTGCAAAAAAGGGGAACATAGGAGCTTACCCTTGTAGAACAACAACACAACAACTTTTGGTCCAAGGAAATGAGCTTCTAGCCTCTAGAAATCAGCCTCAAGGTGTTGGAATGGAGTGTGGAGGTGTGGTGCTATGGGTTGGTGTGTAAATGGTGAAGAATCTTAGGGTTTTGGAGCTTTGAATAGTGAAAATGGAGGGAGAAGGGAGGGGGAAGCCTTGGCTGATTTTGTAACCCTCAGAAATGAAGGGGCGAGGTTGGTTATATAGAGGAGAGGCCAAGGGAAAAGGGGGGGAAAAATGAATTCAAATTTCCCCCCCAAAAGGGCAGACCCTCGGGCAAGGGTTTTGGAGAAAACAGCTGGCACAGCTGTAAGGAACTAGGGGAGAGGATTCTGGCCAGCCAGGTTCAGAGGGTTCAGGTGGCCGGCCGGCCACCTCCCCTGGCCGGCCGACCAGGGTCAAAAGGGTCAAGCTTAATTAGTGGCCGGCCACCCCAAAAAGGTGGCCTTCCATGTGTGTACAACACAACTATGTGGAAAAAAAAACCAGGAAATGTGGCCCAGGAGAGAGAAAAACCAACTTTTTAGAGGGGTTCAAAAGGGTCAGGAGGAGTTGATGGCCGGCCTATCCATATTGGTGGCCTCCCAGGTGTGTACAACACAATGGTGTGGTGAAAAGTCAGAAAAAGTGGCCCGGGAATGGAAAAAGTCAGCTTTCTAGTGAAGAAAACGGGCGATGAAGAGCGATGAAGGAATAAAGCTGGTCTTCAGAACAATTGCTGGCCTCCCACCCTTCTACAACCTTCCTAACAATGAAAATAAGGTCCCTGCCAAAAATGGACCCAAATCGATGCAAAACGAAGGTTCGGGGGCCAAAACGCGCAGCTCGGGGCCCCGAAAACTGACTGTTAAGCACCGGAGGTGGCGTTTGACCACGAAGTTGGTCTCTCGAGCCACAGTGTCCCTCAAAAGGGAGTAAATAAGGTGTGTGCCAAAAACCGGAGCAAACGGAGGTGGTTAAGCGGTCCCGAACCGAGGCACACGGCCGACGGCTCCGAAAAATCGGGAACCGGGCTCCAAACGGGAAAAATGGCCCACGACCATGAAACATAGCCTACGGCCACTGAGAGATGATCTACGAGACCTCTCCCTCCCTTCGGGAAGAGAAAACAGAGAAAATGAGACCCAGTTTGCAAACCGAGGCAAGGCACAAAAGAGCCCGGAAGTCTGGAGGCAAGGCTCACAGCCGAGACTCCGCAACCTCAGAACGAGCACAATATGCAACATCACCGAGCGCTCAGTCGGTGACGTCTGAGTCTTAAGGTTGGTCAAAAATGGGGTGTCTACAGGTGGCTGTAGGTTTTGAATTGAACAGGTATGAAACCTGTTGGTTTTGAATTCAAACAGATTTGAATCTGTTGGGTTACAATTCAAACAGATAACAAAAATGGGAAGGGCCCTGTTTGGGTGTACAGTAAATTCGGACCAGATTATTTCCGGTTTAATTTGAATTCTGGACTTTATTTTACCAAAAATAAAATTAAATTCAAAAGTTTTTGACCCAAAAAGATAGGTATTGGGTCGGACAAGCCCAACCCAACCTCACACCATGCACCCGCGCCCAAGCCCAGCCCGGACGGACGGCGGTGGCGACACGCGCGTGTGTGGTGATTTTTGGGTTCAATGGGTCTAGCCCATTTTGCCCATAACCTCTTCCTCTAAAACACTTGGGTACCCCTTGGGGCACACCTTAAGTACCAAACCCATGCCTTCTAAACCCTTTCAAAACTTCTCACCAAATCAATGTGGGACAAGCCTTATTTAATACCTTTTAGGATTTTTCTACCAAAACTCCATTTCCATGGAGCACACTTTGGCTTCAATGTCCCATTCACTTGGTAATGGTTTTGAGCAACCAAATATACCACGTGAATCACAACGCGGCATAGAACGCGTTACCACTTTGACCCGCGTAAATCGACGCACGGGGCCCACTTAAATAATAGACCAAAGTTAGGAAAAAATTCTGGTTTTACCCAGAATTTTATAACCATTTCCAACAATCCCCCACATGAATGGAATTTGATGACAACAGAAATGTAACAATATGCAGACTTTATCGAAAGAGTATAAGTCGAAAATATCTTGCATCAGGATAGGTAGTTTTCGGCATTGAATCTTCCCTAGTGATAACCTATCGGACTTACTGGCTAACCAATGGACGCGATGCCTTGAATTGTTCAACCGTTTGTGTAAGCCAAGACAATAGATTTCACAGAAAATATCTTCTAACACATCGTGGTTCTCACTGTTGTGTTCATTTTGGCCTTGAACGCTCCTGGTTTTCATGAGTGTTTCTAGAGAATTTAGCCCCTTCATTCTCATAGAACCGGCCCCAGTTCAACACTTATATAGGTGATTCTTATTATGAGTATCTCCTTATACTTGTCTTGATTTTATGCCTTAATCAAGATATAAGTAATCATTAAAAGGAAAGCTTATCCTTATACCCCTGCAGACAACACATGTTGCAGATATCACTCTCACCACAGGAATGAGTAGGGAATATTAATCCCTTGGTGATTTCTGGCGAGCCATACATAACTTAGTTGTCCCTTTGAACTTAGTTCTTGGGATCTCCAGTCATATAAGTAGGGTTACCATTATGACGACTCTTATGTAATAGGCTTTAATCCCATTCCCTTCGATGAACTATACACTAGCTCTTTTGTCAAATCTTTTGTTAACAGATCCGCAATATTCTCTTTAGATTTTATATAATCTATTGAGATTATTCCATTTGACAACAATTGCCTTACGGTATTATGTCGACGACGAATATGTCGTGACTTACCGTTATACATATGATTCTGTGACCTGCCTATTGCAGATTGACTATCACAATGAATGCAAATAGCTGGCACAGGTTTTGGCCACATTGGAATGTCTTCTAAGAAGTGACGAAGCCATTCTGTTTATTCTCCTGCTTTGTCTAAAGCAATGAACTCGGATTCCATTATGGATCGTGCGATGCAAGTTTGTTTCGTGGATTTCCATGAAACATCAGCGCCTTCCATAGTAAAAACATATCCACTATTGGATTTTGAATCTGTAGTATCTGATATCCAATTGGCATCACAATAACTTTCGAGTATTGCTGGATATCGAGTAAAGTTCAAACCATGATCACGGGTGAATCTTAGATATCTAAGAACCTGAATGATCGCTTTCCAATGGTCTTCTCTGGGGTTACTAGTGTACCTACTCAATTTACTGATAGTATAAGCTATATCAGGACGAGTACAATTCATTAGGTATATTAGGCTTCCAATGATTTGGGAGTATTTTAACTGAGACACTGCATCACCTTTATTTTTCGATAAATAAAGATTGATATCTACAGGTGTTCTAGCTAAATTCAAATCATCTTTGATAAATTTATCGAGAATTTTCTCAATATAATGAGATTGAGACAATGCATATCCGTCAGATGTTTTAGTAATTTTCATTCTTAAAATAACATCTGCGACCCTCATATCTTTCATATCAAATCTTTTGTTAAGTATTTTCTTAGTTGATTTGATCATGTTTTGACTGCTTCCAATGATAAGCATGTCATCCACATAAAGACAAACTATGACATATCCTTGGTTAGTGTTTTTAACATAGACGCATTTATCACATTCGTTTATCTTAAACCTATTAGTAAGCATTGCATGATCAAATTTTTCATGCCATTGCTTAGGTGCTTGTTTTAATCCATAAAGAGACTTTACAAGCCGACAAACTTTCTTTTCTTGCCCCAACACTACAAACCCTTCGGGTTGCTCCATATAGATCTCTTCATTTAGATCATCGTTTAAGAAAGCTATCTTAACATCCATTTGATGTATCTCTAAATTAAACAACGCTGCTATAGAAATAAGCATGCGAATGGATGTTATTCTTGTCACAGGGGAATATGTGTCAAAATAGTCCAGACCTTTCTTTTGTCTGTAACCTTTAACTACAAGTCTTTCTTTATACTTATCAATTGAACCATCTGCTTTCATTTTTCTCTTGAATATCCATTTATATCCAAGAGGTTTAGAACCTGGTGGAAGATCCACCAATTCCCAAGTATGATTTTGCATAATGGATTCAATTTCATTATTAACAGTCTCTTTCCACAAAGGTGCTTCAGGACTTGTCATTGCTGCCTTAAAGCTTTGAGGTTCATTTTCTAACAGGTATGTTAGGAAATCTGGACCAAAGGATTTTGATGTCCTCACTCTCTTACTTCGTCTTGGTTCATCATCAGTTAAATCCTGTTGGTCGAGACCATTACTAGTCTCTTGTGTTTGATTGTCATTAGTCTCTTGACTTTGTGTACAATCATAAGTTCTTTTCTGTGAACTTAATTCTTGTCCTTTCTTATAAGGAAAGACATGTTCAAAAAACATAGCATTCCTTGACTCTATAATAGTGTTCACATTTATATCAGGTATTTCTGATTTATAAGTCAGAAACCGATATGCACTACTATTCTGAGCATAACCAATAAATACACAATCTACTGTTTTTGGTCTAATCTTAGTCTTTTTAGGAACATGAACTTTAACTTTTGCCAAACACCCTCATACTTTTAAGTATTTGTAGAAAGGCGGTCGACCTTTCCACAATTCATAAGGAGTGCTGTTGGTTTTCTTGTGGGGTATTCTGTTAAGAACATAATTAGCAGACAATATTGCTTCCGCCCACAAGTTCTGTGGTAAGCTTGAACTTAGTAACATGGCATTCAACATTTCTTTTAGGGTTCTATTCTTCCTTTCAGCAATTCCATTTTGCTGTGGAGAATAAGGTGCTGTAGTTTGGTGAATAATGCCATGTTGTGCACAAAATTCATTTCATGATGCATCATATTCACCACCCCTATCACTTCAAATATAAATCAAAATATAACATCCATCACTTGTTGTCTATGATGTGCTTGATTCATAAATTTCAAATCATGATTCATTAATTCCAAATGAAAAATCCAAAATAATTATGACTACACAAATTAGAATTAATGTTTTGACAAAATCATATCCTAACAAAAATTTTGCCTAAGAATCAAACAATTCAAAAAACCCAATTGATTGTATATATGCTTGCAACTCATTTACGAATAAGTGTCAGTGTCATAAAAATATTTGTGATAGAAGAAAATTAAATTATCTCAACTAATGCAAGAGATACACCCCCATATTAATAAAATAGTTCATGGTTTAACAAATTCTATTAATGACATCTCATGTCACATAATTCAAAACAAACTAACAATCAACATAAAAGATTTCTAAAATTTTCTTCCAATTAAATGGAACGATATAACTACATACATATTCATGTTTAAATTTCTCTAGTGTTTAAACACCTATCAAAAATTGATTGGAAAAACTCAAATTAATACGCTTATGTACAAGGTCAACATACCAATTTATCATTCCAAATCACATGAAATTATTTTTTAAGAAATAACTCGAGTTGATAACAATACATGCATATCAAACGCATCAACTAAAAATAATGAATTAACAAAATAAATTAATCATGCATGATCCCATAACTTGCATCATGAAATAAAACGATTCTCAACCCATAAATAAAATTCAACGCGTTTTGAATTTTAAACTCCAAAAATGACAAAACATACCTTCATTTAATCAGTTAGATTTGTACATAAATAAACTAATTATATACACATTAAAATGTTCTTGTGAATATATATATATATATATATTCCGACTCATGTGCAGAAACTATTCATAGAATTAAACCAATAAAGAAAATAAACTTGCCATAAAGGTTTTTTCATAATAAAAATGAAATTAGTTTGTAAAACTAATATTTAACTCCAGAATCAAATACTTCCATGTACTATGATAAAGTCAAAAGAACTAACACCTTTTCACAAAGGGTTCAAAATCAGTAATGCTCCGGAGCTCTAAAAAAAGAGCACTAAAATAGCACTAATTTGTCTTTTTCTTCACTTTTTTTTGTCTTCTACTTCACTGTTTTTTTTTTTTTTTTTTTTTTTAATGGGCGACAGCTCATTAGAGCTGTCCTTTTTCAACTCTAATTAGAGCTCCGGGGCATTTTCCGTTCAAAATTAAGTGGCCTTCCAAACGAAATTGATTAACAAAATTAATTTTCTAGTTACTAAAACCAGAAAATAAATTATAACACAAAATAATTTTATTTTTCTTTGTTACTAAAACTAGAAAATAAAATATCACAAATTAATTTTCTAGTTACTAAAACCAAAAAATAAATTATAACACAAAATAATTTTATTTTCTTTGTTACTAAAACTAGAAAATAAAATATCACAAATTAATTTTCTAGTTACTAAAACCAGAAAATAAATTATAACACAAAATAATTTTATTTTCCTTGTTACTAAAACTAGAAAAATAAAATACCACAATAATTTTCTGTAACACCAAATAATATTCTGCAATTGTTAATGATACCAGTATATTACTACTAGTTGTTAAAGAAAATAGACAGTATATTACTACTATCCGTCAAATAGTTTATAATACTATTTGTATTTTCCAACCAGAATATCACTTTGAAAACACAGAAAATTAAATATAATGAAGACACCAAAAATAATTTGTCTTAAGATTGTTGGACAATCTTTACTGTATTTAAATAGATTAAATTCTATTGTGTACAAAACAACAACTAGAATATTAAGAAATAAAGAAAAGGAGATAATTTGTTTGATTATAAAAATCAAACTTGAAATAAAAATAAATAAATAAAAACAGATTTTATTTTGTTACAAAAATAAAATTAAAATCCGATTTAAATAAATAAAATAGAATAATAAATTAAACAACTTACTTGATTAATTTCTTTTAATTAATTATCTGATCAAGTCCAGTGTTTGACACTGTGTCCTTAAGACAGATTCGTGCTCTCCACGGTGCTTTCAGAAAATGGACGTCTATCTCTCAAGATGAAATGATCTACTACAAACAATAGCAGCACTACAGATTGTTTGCCTTACGAACACACTAAGTGTTCACACTCTTTCTTACAAGAAAATAATGCAACAAAATGAAGAATAAATTTGCAGAGCTCTTAAGGACAAAAATAATGAATTTTCTGAATGTAAAACATCAAATGAGGGTTGTCCTATTTATAGATGTAATGGTGGCTATAGGTTTTGAATTGAACAGGTATGAAACCTGTTGGTTTTGAATTCAAACATATTTGAATCTATTGGGTTACAATTCAAACAGATAACAAAAACGGGAAGGGCCCTATTTGGGTGTACAGTAAATCCGGACCAGATTATTTCCGGTTTAATTTGAATTCTGGATTTTATTTTACCAAAAATAAAATTAAATTCAAATGTTTTTGACCCAAAAAGATAGGTATTGGGCCGGACAAGCCCAACCCAACCACGCACCCAAGCCCAGCCCGGACGGACGGCGGCAGCGGCGCGCGCGTGTGTGGTGATTTTTGGATTCAATGGGTCTAGCCTATTTTGCCTATAACCTCTCCCTCTAAAATACTTGGGTACCCCTTGGGGCACACCCCAAGTACGAAACCCATGCCTTATAAACCCTTTCAAAACTTCCTACCAAATCAATGTGGGACAAGCCTTATTCAATACCTTTAAGGATTTTTCCTCCAAAACTCCATTTCCATGGAGCACACTTTGGCTTCAATTTTCCATTCACTCGGTAATGGTTTTGAGCAACCAAATATACCACGTGAATCACAACGCGGCATAGAACGCGTTACCACTTTGACCCGCGTAAATTGACGCACGGGGCCCACCTAAATAATAGACCAAAGTTGGGAAAAAATTCTGGTTTTACCCAGAATTTTATAACCATTTCCAACAATCCTCCACATGAATGGAATTTGATGACAACAGAAATGCAACATTATGCAGACTTTATCGAAAGATTATAAGTTGAAAATATCTTGCATCAGGATTGGTAGTTTTCGGCCTTGAACCTTCCCTAGTGATAACCTATCGGACTTACTAGCTAACCAATGGACGCGATGCCTTGAATTGTTCAGCCGTTTGTGTAAGCCAAGACAATAGATTTCACAGAAAATATCTTCTAACACATCGTGGTTCTCACTGTTGTGTTCATTTTGGCCTTGAACGCTCCTGGTTTTCATGAGTATTTCTAGAGAATTTAGCCCCTTCATTCTCATAGAACCGGCCCCAGTTCAACACTTATATAGGTGATTCTTATTGTGAGTATCTCCTTATACTCGTCTTGATTTTATGCCTTAATCAAGATATAAGTAATCATTAAAAGGAAAGCTTATCCTTATACCCCTGCAGACAACACATGTTGCAGATATCACTCTCACCATAGGAATGAGTAGGGAATATTAATCCCTTGGTGATTTCTGGCGAGCCATACATAACTCAGTTATTCCTTTGAACTTAGTTCTTGGGATCTCCAGTCATATAAGTAGGGTTACCATTATGACGACTCTTATGTAATAGGCTTTAATCCCATTCCCTTCGATGAACTATACACTAGCTCTTTTGTCAAACCTTTTGTTAACAGATCCGCAATATTCTCTTTAGCTTTTGTATAATATATTGAGATTATTCCATTTGACAACAATTGCCTTACGGTATTATGTCGACGACGAATATGTCGTGACTTACCGTTATACATATGATTCTGTGACCTGCCTATTGCAAATTGACTATCACAATGAATGCAAATAGCTGGCACAGGTTTTGGCCACATTGGAATGTCTTCTAAGAAGTGACGAAGCCATTCTGTTTATTCTCCTGCTTTGTCTAAAGCAATGAACTTGGATTCCATTGTGGATCGTGCGATGCAAGTTTGTTTTGTGGATTTCCATGAAACAGCAGCGCCTCCCAGAGTAAAGACATATCCACCATTATACAAGTATGAAAGTGGGTAATTAATGAAATTACCAGATTGGACTTGGATAGAAGAATATGAAGTCGAAGCAGATGAAGAATTGTGAGAAGATCCCGAATTGGGCCTTTGATAGGGAAGTACCTGTTCTTCTCCACATAAAAATAGAACCCTAGAAGATCTACACCCACATACATACATACATACATACATATATATATATATATGAAATTAATTTTTGAAAAAATCAAATATACACAGAGACGAAGATAACCAAAAATAGATAGAAGAGAAGCTCTAACCCTCTGATTTATAACGAAAAAAAACAAATCCTTTGTTATAAAACCCTAGAAATTGGGTGAAGATATATATAGATATATAGAGAGAGAGGAAAAGGCTGGAAATACTTGGTGTGCGCTGAAGGAGAGACAAATCAAAGTAGCTACTGTTATCCGTCGCTGGTGGGAAGATGGGTCGTACCGTCGCTGGTGGGGAGGTGGGTTGTACCGTCGCCAGTAAGGAGGTGGGTGCTCGTGTGCGATAGTGGTGGATGGTGGCCGGTAGGAGGATCGCCTGTGATGGAGTGAGAAAAAGAGAGAGAGAAGAGGGATGATGAGAGAGTGAAATGGGAGAGGATTGACAGAGTAGTAACAATTGGCCACTAAATATTTTAGTTGCTAATTAATTTTTTAATCCCTACAAAATTTGAAATCTCTCTCCAAATATTTTAATTTTTTGGCGACTAAAATATTCTTTTGTCTCTGAAATATACTTTTGGCGACCAAACTTTTGGTCGCCAAAAATAAAAAAATAATTTTTTCTTTTCATTTGGCTACTAAACAATTTTAGTAGCTAAAACTAACTACACGGCTACTAAATTATTCTTTTGTTGCTGAAAATATACTTTTGGCGACCAAACTTTTGGTCGCCAATATAATTTATTTATTTATTTTCATTCAGCTACTAAACAATTTTAGTAGCTAAAACTAGCTATACGGCTACAAAAAAAATTTTTAGTCACCAATTGTGATATTTTTAGCAACTAAATTTTTTTTTAGTCGCCAATAATCAATATTCCTCGACCAAAAAAATTAGTAGCTAAATGTTTAACTTTTGTCGACTAATATTATTTTTGGTCACCAATTCCATAACTTTTGGAGACTAAATTTTTTTTAGTCGCCAAAAGTGGTCATCAAAAGTGCATTTTGTTGTAGTGTTGGTTGGGTTGGGTTTTGGATTATTTTAATCATAAAAAGATAAAATGAGTTTTTTAATTTAATAGGATAAAATGTCACATTCAACCTGTAATCATTATATTATTTCTTTTATAAAAAGTCAAAAAAAAATCAAAAAGCCTATTCCAAATAAGGCTTTATAACCCCAAATTAAAATATTCAAAAAGTCAAAAAACTAAAAATTCAACTCACTTTCCAAACAAACTCTTATTGGTTGATTTAAGGTACTACATAATCATGCTTCTTACCAATTATATTTTATCCTATCTTTTTATATTTCATAATTATTTAATATAAATTCATGAATCTCATCTTAAGAACATCGTTAAAATGTCACAACTTTGATGATCCACCAAGTGCCATTGTAAGTCTGTTGATAGTAGGGATGGCAATTTGAACCCGGCTCGACTGGGACTGGATCTCCCGACCCCGATTAGAATGATTTTTTCTTGAAAAATACCCATGTGGGGACAAGGATGGTATTCGAAATTAAATCCCCGACCAGTTTCAGGCCGGGGACGGTGATCAGTGTTCAAGCCCCGGCCTGTCCCCATCCCTGAATTTCCCCGAAGTAAAATTATCATTTTACCTCTTTCTATATATATATATATAAACCACCCTTTCACTCTTTTTCTTCTCCAACGGCAATGAGGCCAAGCTTCTCCGATCTCCGCCACAGCCCTTGCCTTAGATCTGGAATTTTCTCTCTCTCTCTCTCTCTCTCTCTCTCTCTCGATTTGTTATATATATATATATTAGATTTGAGCATCAGATCTCTCTCTCTCTCTTTCTATGTTGTTGTTGTTGATGATGATGATGAACAGATCTCTCTTTCTATGTTGTTAATGATGATGACAATAATGAACAGATCTGTTAGATCTGATTTTTTATTTTTTTATTTTTTACATTTGAGCTCATCAGATCTATTAATGGTGGTGATGATGATGATGAACAGATCTGTATGATAATGATGAACATATCTCTCTCTCTACGTTGTTGTTGTTGTTGATGATGAACAGATCTATTGGATTTAATTTTTTTTTTGGCCGAAGAAACCCGATCCCCGTTAGGGGGCGGGGGCAGATATAGATTCTCCATCGGAGATCGGGGCTGGGAAAATTTCCACCATCGGGGATCGGGGACGAGGAGTGTGATCCTCGGCCCCGCCCCGTCCCTTTGTCATTCCTAATTGATAACAGACATGGTGTGGGCATCATGTGTAATGTCCCTTGTTTTTTTGTTTCTTTCCTACTTTGCTCTATTTCTTTTGAATCAAAAAAAAAAAAAAA
>JAPPVO010005089.1:0-23067 GCA_030407325.1 Camellia japonica | reverse complement strand
ATGCTTAAGGACTTTCATTAAGGGTGTTTTGTCGTTGGGGGTTGGAATCTCCCTCTTAGGCCTTGTTTGGCCTCTTTTGGTCCCTTTTCCTTAAGTCTTGCTTATGTTGTTGTGTTGATCTTCTCACCACTGAAATCCAGTGGATTTTCAGTGGTGATGAAGGTGGTTTGAAGTCTTGTATAGGGGAGGGACACCCCTCTCCCCTTTGTCCCTCTTTTGCCCTTGTTTTTGGCTCATAAGGGAACATGCATACTTGGTTTGTTTTGGCCTCATTTCAGAGCTTATTTGAATGTTTTGGAGCATGTTATATCTCTGTTTTTGGTTGGATTTGTAGCCCTTAGCATGCATCCTATACTTGCTTTGAAATGCTCTACTTTGCCTAGAAATGTGACATGGGTTTAGCCTTGTATATCCTCATGTTTTAGCTTGGCTTATTGAAGTTTTTGGTCATGATTTGTCATGTTTTAGGTCTGTTGGCCACTGGTTTTACCATTTTTGGCATGCTTAATGTAGTTGCTTTGCATTGTGACTTGTAAGCCTTGAGGATGTGATCCATGTATATGCATTGGATAGGTTATTTAGATGATTTGGAATCATTTAATATGTTATTTCAGTCCTTATATCATGTTTATATGTCCCCATTTATCATCTCATTCATGCTTTGAAGTGTTGTAATCTTGTGCCTTAAAGGGTGGTCATTGGCCATGCTTGCATATTTAGGTATTTGGGTCGCCATGTCATGTGTTTTTGTGGCTTATTTTTGCATGCTACACATCTTTTGTTTTGGTTGCTCATTCCATGCTATGAGTGGTCTTGTTAGTGATGGTGTAATGCTCCATTTTGTGCCTTAGTCTTGGGCCCCATTTGGTTTGTATGTCAGCATGAATAATTGTCCATTTTAGGCACTTTTGGCCACTGTTTTGGGGTGGATTGAGGTCTGCCCCTTTATGGTTTAAGCCCACTTTTGCATGTTTGTCTCATGTTCTTTGCATACTTGCTTCATTAAGTGTGGTAGCATGATAGTTCTATTACATGATTTGTCCATGTTTGCATTACATTTTGCATCTTACATGCCTAGTATTGCATACTTGCCATGATATGTTGCATAGCATTTGGCATGCCTTGCATTTTAGTATCATGTTGCATTGTTAAGCCATGTTTGCATAACATGCATTGCATTACTTGATTTGGGGTGTCAAACCAAGTGTGAGAGATGAGAAGTGTTTGTACTTTAAGTGACAAAACACGTCTCAATTCTCATGTCACTAAGGCCCTTGACTTGGACATGATAGGATCTTGGTCCTCATTTGTGTATTGCATGCATCTTTACATTGAAATGCAATCTTGGTCCCTTAGGCCATCATGCATCAAAATGCATAATTGGTGGCCCAAGGACCAAGGGCCATGCTTCCTTGAGTCCCATACATGATAGGGAGCATGGCCATGCTTACATGTGCCCAAAATTCCATGCCATACACCGTCTGTCCTTGTTGCTGTCAAAAACCAGATTCTGCAGGAATTGTTTGCCGACCGGCAGTAAAGAGTGCCGACCGGCAATGTATTGGTGGCCGACAACCTCATAAGCAGCCGACAGACATTTTACATGGCCGGTGGCCATTTCATCCAGCCGATGGTGTGAAGCAGTGTGCATAGAAGGTATTCTGGGACTTTGGCAGTCTTTGGAAAGGCAGGACAGTGAAAACAGAGGCAGCAGTGGTATGGTGCGGGTTTTCCGGGCAAGACGGATCGAGCATGCATCATTTGCGCACCCCGAGGCAGGGCTAAGGCCCCCTTTCTTTTTACATTCGATTTAATTTGATAATTAGAATTTTTGTAATAATTTATTCTGTATTTGGACTGTACGATTTGGGACTGTATATTCTTTTGGTCCCTCCGTGTGAGGGCATATTTGTAATAAGTGCGGGTGCGTGGGTGTGTGCATATCTTCCAATCCCCACTTCTTTATTCCCTTTTATTTACCTGCTTATGATGGTAGATTAGGGCACGTCTAAATTAGCATACCTTATGCTATGCATGCGTGCATCCATGCATTTGTCTAGCATGCACCGGGCTCGGTACATCATACAAACTGCATTAGTACTTCAACTCCAAATTGAATACGTGATAATTGTAGCATTTCACATGCCATTTTAGGGTTAGCCGAGCCTAATCTAACTGCATCCTTGCTTGTGTTGCATTAGCCACTTAACATGAATTAGGACATGCATATTTGCTAACTAGTTTATTGTCTTGGCACGGAGTACAATGTAAGTATTTATGCTTTAGCATCTCGCATGCGTGTGAATGTTAACATGACAGCATGATTACTATGTGGCTAAGTGTTTATATGAGATAAACTGCCTGATTGCCTGTGGGTGAAGGTTGGATTGTTTGAGTTGGAAAAACTCATTGAAATCCGTGTTTTAGCCTACTTGCGAGTAGCAAATTCCAAAGCATTTTCAAAGCAAACGGATATGCAATGTTTGTTTCCAAATTAGGCAATCTAGTCTATACTTGTTTGTTGTGCGCATAACATAGTAATTCTAGGCTAATAACCGGAATAAGAACGCATAACGTTTTCAAAATTGGATATCACGGTTAGTAGAGGCCGGTCTTCGGACCGGGCGAAAGGGGGTGCTCATAGCTGACCTTCCCCGATCGTACCCAAGCTCCCGAGCCAGGACAACTTTGGTGATGACGGACACGTGGCCTTTGGCACCGAGTCAGGGTTTCCTAAATTTTCCCATAAAAAAATATTTAGGTGGCAACTCTGTATCTGGCAAAGCAGTCCATGTTTGGCACTTCTTTCAAAAATCTGTTTTCTCAAAACGATTTGCCGGATTTGGACTCTTTGTTTCAGATTAAGAACCGTGACAACAAATTGAGTCCGAACTGTAGCGAGGCCCCCCCCCCCCCCCCGGCGGGCATGTTACAACATGTGAAAATAATAGTGTAAGAACATCCAAAATACCAAAAACCTATTCAAAAGATTGAAAATCCTAAGTTTCCTCCCTAATTCATCATGCTAGCAAGCTTCTCTTCTTTTTCCTCTAAGTCCTTCATTCCTAACCCATTTTCATCCTAACTTTTCTTGATTTAGGATACTAAGGAGGTCTACTATGGGATTTAGAGAGTCTCACCTTGGAACACTTCTAGGATGGTTTTTGATTGAATCTCTTTGAGTTCTCCCTTTTCTCCTTCCTTTATCTCCTTTCACCTTTCTTTCTCTTCTTTCTCTCGGTTGTTCTACCAACTTGCTGATTTCTCTCCTTTTGTTTGTTTTGGGACATGAGATTTTATCGTGTGTGGTTGGGGCAAAGTTGCACAATTCATTAGTTACTAATTTCCTTGCTTAAAGCTAATTGATCTAACTTAGTAGGCGTTTGGGGTAAACTAAAAAAGTGCACTTTTTTTTACCTACATACACTTATTTGGGTCACATCTATCAACATCTCCCCTCTACTTTTCTAACCACTTTATTTTTCTACACATTTTTTTTTTTATAAAAAGTCAAAAAGTGCACTTATTTAGAATATCCCAAACCACCCCTTAGAGTTCATTAATTCATTCTTATCCTAATCAGACTCAATCTAATTAATCTCCACTAATCATACTTAATTATTACTAATCCTAATTAGCAAAATAACAAATAGCATGAAATGGTCAAGGTTGTTAGTCTAAAGCCTTTAAGTTCCTCACTTAAGGTATAAGCTCATCCTATGATTCTGAAATCAAGTTCTAAGCTATCTCCTAACTCAAATCGCATAACAAACAAAATTTAACATATCTTTCCAAACTTCTTCTTCCTCTCATTCTAATGCTAGCAAGTCCTAAGTCACACAACTACATAACATATAGCATGAATGCATGAACAATTAAATATACATGATGCATCAATGAGTTTGGTTGTCACACTCTCCCTCCCCCTCCCCTTCCCTCAACCCTTCGAAGACCCCTCTGTCCCCTTCCCTCAACCCTTCGAAGACCCCTCTGTGTGTGTGTGTGTGTAGAGAAATATATATACATATATGCATTAATTTCAAGTGAGAGATTTTAGTGAGTTAACTCACTGAGTTAAATGTATAAATCAATGAGTTAAATGGGAGTGAGAGCAAATTGACTATTTTGCCCTTAAAAACTCGGCACATGTTGTCCATGTGTGCCTTTTCCGTCCAAATGCTTAACAGAAATTATCTATTGGATCAAATTGACACAAAATACAAAATTTAAGGTCAAAATCAAGCAAATTAAAATTAGCTGTACAAAAATGACACACCATGTAAATTACGGGGACCATTAGCATAATTTATCCTAAAAACTAAAACGAAAAAAAAGGAAAAATATATAATACATCTCTAAAGATCAAAATAATTTTCAATTAAAGTAAATTGGGAAAAATTATATATTTCACAATTCAAACACAAAAAAGAATTATATTTTAGCTTTTTAGTATCAAGGGAAAAATAAATTAGAAAAATAAATTTCCAGTGTTGCATCCAAAGGGGAAAAATTAAAATGAATAGAGAGAGAGAGAGAGAGAGTGAGTGAGAAGCACTATGTATTGGTTATGGAACATGGGAGATAGTATACATGCCAACAAAGTCTGAGTTTTTAAACCCTGTTCCGCAGGTTGATGTACATTTTTTGTTCCAACAGTGACCAACCCAACAAACACCCATATCCAACCAGTTCTAACCTGTGCATATTACGCAGGTTAATTTGAGCAAGCCAATTACAACCCGATAAAAGAATTGGACTGGTTTGGGCAGGTTCAACAGAATTATTAATGGGTGGGTTCACAGGTACAAGTTAGTATTGCCACCTCTCTACTTCAGACCTTCACGGGTTCACTGATAAGCCCGTTGAGGATGATGAAGCAGCCACTGGCTGATGAGTCGTCGGAGAATTCTGACGGAGAAAGTCTACGGAGTTATCCTTGCCAATCCCATAAATGAAAAGACAAAGCTATAAATAGTGGAAATAATATAATAAAAAAATTATTATTCTAGAAAGAAAGAGACTTACTGTGTCACGCTCATGAAAAAGGGGTTGCTGGAGTGATGGATATGAAAAACTTAGCTGCTCGTAGAGCTGGATGGTGCTATCATCGGTGCTTGATTCCTGCAATGACACATCGAAGAAAGAGATTTATGAACACAATATCAGATTTTTCAGATATAGTCCCTACTTCCTTGTTTGATGTCCATGGCAACCCTCACACTGGTGTCTACTTTTAGATTTTATATTTTAACATTCTTAAACCAAATAATACATACTATACTATGCTCATAAGACAAAACAACATTAGCTAATAAGTGTTCAAATGACTAGAATTCTCTAATTTATGAATAGAAATACAAACCGATACAACCAAAAAAAATATTCAGAATCAAAAGTCAAATAACAATTTAGTTTCATCTCTCTCTGTCTGTGCACTAATAGAAGTTTGACAAGGAACAAAGTTTCACATAAATCTAGATAGCGTTAAATTTGAAGAGGAAGACCTTCAAATTGTTCCTGGACATATCAGCTGATGATGTTATCCCAAGAACAACAGAGAGCACTAGGCTCAGTTTTTCATTCCATTCAAGAGAATTCCAAGCCCTTTCAAGCTGCAAAACATTTCAAGAAAATTAATAAATCATATTTTTGTTATTTGTCGCAATATATACACAACACAGCCCATCTCCAAGAAAAAGGAAAGAACACAGAATGAAGTAGAGCATGTGTAACTGCCCAAGTAAAAATAGAATTACCAAAACTAGGATTTTTGGGCCTATTTGAAATACCAAGCTGAGTAGTTTACAAATTACAATGGTGACACATCTTTCATGTCGTAAAGATGTACTTACAGTTAGGTCGATGCCCCAAAAGTACTTGAGCTCCAACTTCTTCAGATGCTTTTCGAGCAGCACGAAACGGCGTAGTAAGTGAAACACTTGTGGTGATCTCATCAATACATCTGAAAGATTGTTTTCTCACAAGTCTACTGCCTCATCCCCAAACGGTCTGTTCACGTCTGAAGAGAGTTTTGATGAGAAAGCTGCCAACAGTAGACGTAATGCTACTGTCAATTTGAAAAACAATAATCATCTTTGCTTCAAAGGCACATGGCAATAATATGCGCACAAATCTTACCCACCCAAGTTTAAGCTACGACCCACCGCACAAAATCCAGAACCACTAGAAAACATATTCGACCTCATTTGCTGGCCAAGTTCACCATCATTGGACATGTACATAATCCCCGCTCTGAAGATGAAATCTGCAACAATTGAAGTTAAGCCATGGATGGTGCACTTAAAAAATAATAATAGTTCAACAGACATGAGGGCTCTTACAGAAATTTTCTTAAGGATATGTACACAACAGAACCAATCCAATAATCTTAGCATCCTTTCTAGTAATAAAAAAAATACTAAAAAAAAAAAAAATCTTCATTTGAGAACCTTTTTTATCTATTTGTTTGATAGTTTTTTAATAGGCATTCCCAAAAGTTCTAAGTTTGGGATGGATTGATGTGGTTCCTCGACACCTAGGACATCAGAATAGTGAAGCATGAACAGAGAGAGGCATAAGAGAACGAGCAAGCATATCTGACTCTGCATATAAAATGATCAAAAAAATTTATGGCAAAATTCATTGGGAAAATTACAAATTAATGGTGCCTTCACAAAATATTTATAAATTCATGAAAAAGTTTATAACTTCAATTATTAAAGTTATTAAAGTTCACCATTGATTTGAATTTTTTTTTTTTTTTTTTGAAAACATCCACTCAATTGCAATTTCCCCAAATTCATTTTACCCCTTCGTGGTTTGATGCCAGAGCACTTTATCCTTATGGTTCAATTTATGTTCCCTAGAACGTGGATGATTCTGCTATCTGGAACGAGAACCGAAACATGATACACCGCATGCTCTAAAATATGGTACAATAGGAGCAAGGTTGTTAAGATCACGATCCGGATTGTAAGATCGTACGATCCTACAATCCTACGATTTGGATTGGGCCCATGTCAAGATCGTGGTGGGATCGGTAGGATCGTAACAGGATCGTGATTCCATGCGATCCTGTTTAATAGGATTTTTTGGCTGCCTTTAAGTCAAACAGCCCTTTATCGGACAAAAGAAGGACAAAAAATGACCCTCTGAGCTGCAATTACGGCAAGAGAAATTGGGGAAAGAGAAATTGGACATCAAACTTCAAATTTTGTGTAACTACTAACCAGGTATGCTCCTTTTCTGTCTTATTCTTTGCTGCTTCTTCTTCGCTACTCTTCTTTTTCTTTGAATCTTCCTTCTCTGTCTTCGTCTTCTTCTTCTTCTTCTTCTTTGACTCTTCTCTGCTTCGAATCCTCCTTCTCTGTCTTCGACTTCTTTTTATTCCCTTCAAGTTCTATTTCTGTTTGATATATTATATATATAATATTTATATTTATATATTTATTTGTGTGAATGAAAACCAAAAAACTATTTTTTCCAATCAATTTTATATATATAATATAATATTTATATATATATGATTAATGTTGATTATAGCAATGATGATAATTTTGGCGACCATGATGACTTATTTTAGTCTTTTATTTGTTCTACCCTTATTTAGTTTGTCTTCTTTTCATTAAGAAACAATGACAATGGTGTGCAAGTGTTGGTATTTTTTTGATCATGTTTTCGACTTCTTTTTTTGAGAAAAAAATGTTTGAATGCTTCCTTTAATTGCTATATTTCTTTTTTTTCTTTTTTTTCTTTTTTTGAGTCATTCTATATTCATTTTGATAGTATTACTTAGTCATAAAAAAATTATTGTATTTTTTTATCATTTTAATAGGATCTTACGATATCCTACGATCCGATCCAACAGACCCCCAAAATGATCTTGTGTAGGATCCCGATCTTAACAACCTTGGATAAGAGTAAACTCGTATAAATTACACTATAAGAATTTCAGATAGTTCTATAAAAGATTTCTTTTAAACATTAAGCATCCAATAAATTGTAGGTTTTCCTTTTCCAAATTAATCATATATAGCAACTGCTAAGGGGTGGACAATAATCGGGCTAGGCCGGCTTCAAGCCAGGCTTGCACTACCTAATAAAGGATTGTTTGCCCAAGCCCAGCCCGAACATCAAGCCTATACGGTTAACCCAAGCCCAACCCTACAGAAAATTATAATTCTCAAACCTGTCAATTAGACATGTATATATATATATGAGTTTGTTACAAAAGAAGAAGAAAAAAAAAAATGACTATTTTTATTTTTAATAGATAGACACAGGCCTGAACATCGTTTATGTGTTCGGAAACAGGTAACCGAACATTTATTATTTCTTTGGGAATAGATAATCGAAGAAGCAATAAGAGGAGGCAAATAAAGGAGGTCAGACCACCCTTGGGTGGTCGACGGCCGGTTGACCAGAGAGTCGATAGGTGGGTGAAATCCTGCTCAGTTTTACTTACACAAAGAGCATACAAGTACAGTGAGGCCATGGATGAATGACATAAATCCAACCAAAGAAGCATGAAAGTGGATTGTATTGTGTGTGGAAAAAAAATAATAATAATAATAATCAAACAAATTGACAAATCTCGTAATAGTAGAGAAAAAACTTCTCAATCACCACAAATTTTTTCCATTGATTTTGGAAGGTTCCACCGTCGTGGGTTTTGTTAGGATTTTGGGAGAGAAGATTTTTGGGTTGTGGGGGGTGTGGGGGTGTGCATTTGAATGGGGAGAATGTTTTTATAAGGATAATTTTAGTATTATTTGGGGGGAGAAAAGAAATTTTAAGAGTTTTACAATTTATAAATGGGGGTCCAAAGAAATGGGGGGGTTCAAAATAATTGATGGGGTGCTAATAGCAGCACTCTAAAAAATAAGTGAAATTAATACAACAAAAAGACAATTTTACCCTCATCTTCTCCAAATCTAAAATTATATTAAGATGTTAATTAAATTAAATTAAAATATAATTAAGGTTTGATCTAAAATATAAAATATAATTAAGAATTGACATAAAAGATAATTAAATTAAAATTAGATTAAGATGTTAGGAATTACAATATATAATTAAAGATTTAGAATTAAATGTGATCTAAAATATAATTAAATTAAAATTAGATTAAAAAGTTAGGAATTACAATAAATAATTAGTAATTTTTTATTAATTGTGATTTAATTGAATTAATGTTATAAATTATAAATTATGTACATGAGAGAGACCAATAACAAAAAAAAAAAACACACACACACACACACATAGGATTTAAGGGTATTATAGTCATTTCACATCTTAGTTAATGGAATTAACGGTTACATTTTAGTCCAAAACCACATAGGGACTTTCTAGTTTGAACCAAACCATCGGACAGTGAAGTGCTCCAAGTCAAACCACAAGGAGAAAAAATGAATTTTGCCCAAAATTTTATCTAATTGACAGAACCTGTGTTGTTCAAAACAAGAAGTGGGAAGGAAACTAAAGTCCTCCCCCTCATCCACTGTAGAATTCACTGGGGTACCCTTCAATCCACAAGGAATAAAAGAAAGAAATTCTCAAAGTATTATTAATCCAAAATTCAACCTCCTTGACCACAAGCCTATCCATTAGTACTTATAACACGAGTTCAGTCAATCCTATCAAATCAAATCCAATAGAATCTACTAAATCTAAGCCAAACATCTTTCCGCACAAATTAACTCTTATATATCATTTTTTTTATAAGCAAACTAATTCTTATATAACTAAACCCTAGTATGTTGCTCATGTGATAAATCAAAGCATCTACCACGCCTTTACCATTTGTCAAATAAGAGTAAATAATCCATTTGGTGAAAGATTTTGGAGTTCTTAGCAGTAGCAAACATGTCTCTAGCAGTAAACAAATATAATTCAACAATGATACAGACAACTAGCAATGCCTTGTTGGCGAGTCTATTGCATATACAACCCTTGAAAGTCCAATTACAAAGGTAGCTGGTGCCACCAAAAATAGCCACAAACACTTCAGTTGTACCATGTTGACTTTGTTGTTTCATGCCAACTAACTTACCCCTCCACTACCAATTGTGTTCACACAATCCTTCATGCGTTTCTACATCAGTTTGACATTTTGCTAAAGTTTTTTTTTTTAAAATATAGATTATCTGTGATCGTCATTACTAAATAATCTCGTGTTCTACATTACTCGTTTTAAGTTAATATTTCTTTCTCTCAGTTTTTGCTGGTTAGTGCTACTTCCAGTTGGGGCATAGGCTCCTCCACGACACAAGTAGCTGGTCATAAAGATAACAAGGGTCAAAAGCACATAGCATGAAGATTGAGAGAATAACTTTTTGGGTGAATGTGAGAGAACAACTTAGCCACCAACTGTGAACGAATAACAAATATATTTGAGCAAATAACAATTCAACAAATTAGTAGAAAAGAAAAGTAGAAGACAAAGCACACAAATATCAATGAAACAAATATTCCGCCATCCTATAAAGATAAGCTTGCATATACTTTGGTATGCGAAAGGAAGAAAAAGAAAAAGAAATCTTACAATCTGTGTCTCAATTTTTACACAAAATATATAATAACAATTGTAAAAAAAAAAAAAAAAAAAAGCATGATGACGGTCAATATTCACAAAGACTAAGAAATTGCATAAATTTGTGCATGATGTGTCAAATTTAAAAACAAAAAGAATGATCAATGTATTACTCGAGAGAGAAAAAACAAATAAATAAATAAATAAACCTACATAAAAAAATAAACCTACAATATAGCATACTAACGGTTGCCACACGCGATGCGTGTGTAATTTAAATAAATAAAAATAAAATAAAACATTTATTATATATTGTGTGCTAGTTAAGTAGTAAGAGTCTTATTTGTTTGACATTAATCTAATTTTTTTTTTTATTTCAAATAAAAAAGTAGACACGTGACAGCATAAGAAACAAAAGCTTGAAGACACCATAAGAGGTGCTCACTTTATAATAGTATAGATAATTGTTTACTAATTGGGTATCTCCTGATAACCAATTATCAAAAATTGATCAATTTGTTTTCCCCTTACTTTATCCCTTCAAAAACAACTTTACAAATGGAATATATGCAACAATCTTAAACAGGTGCAGCAGAGAAACAATGCTTCAACCAACAAGCCTCAGTTAAAAACAAAGATATCAAATAGCAATAGCTCTAAAAATTGCATCAATTAATCTAAAATCTATTACGAAATCAGACTTGCCTGCTTCCGCAAATGCTCCACAACACGCACCACGCGCTCAACATCCACGGCCGATTCGCGAGAGAGTTGAGTCGGCACGGGACCCAATTGACTCCAAGCTTGCATTGTCGGCCAAATAGAGCAAATTGGGGATGGGCTTTGAGCAATTGCGGCGGCTCAAGAGTCGACTAGGATGGTGGATCTGTAATTGGTCTGGTGGTGGTGGAGTGTTGATTGAAACCCTAGGAATGTTGGCTTTGAACGAAAAATACTGGCTCCATTTGATCCATTTGGAACACTGGTAAAATGCTGCGTTTTCCCAAAAAAAAAAAAACAAAACAAAACAAAACAAAAAAAAGCCTAAGCCTCTGTTTGGCAAGTTGGTTTATAGGCTTTTTTGGCTATTTTAGTCACAAAAGACAAAATAAGTTATTTTAGGCACAACAAACAAAACATCACATCTAACTCATAATCATTACATTCTTCTCTCATAAAAAAAATCAAAAAAATCAAAAAGTCAAAAAGCTCTACCCAAATCAAACTTTTTAACCCAGGTTAAAATAGTTAAAAAAATCAAAAAACTAAAAAATCAACCCACTTTCCAAACGAAGCCTAAATCATTTAACAAGGTAGCCAAAAGTTACTGTAAAATTACAGATATACCTCCTAAATCATTTAACAAGGTAGCCAAAAGTTACTGTAAAATTACAGATATACCTTCTATATTGTTTAAATAAAAGTCACATAAATGAATGTGGTTATTTTCTAAAATGAGGAAGGAAAGTTTGGTTTACTTTTCAAAGTCCTGCTTTTAAATCTTAATTTGGATTCAACCTATTAATCAAGCATATTTTTAATTATTTGTTTGATAAAGTCTAAAATTAAAAATTACAAATTTAGTATTGAGAATTTAATGTTGAATTTTTAAACTTAAAAACTGTATGATAAAAATTAAAATATTTAAATAAAAATAAATTATTTAATATGTATAAAATTAAATTTGAAATTTATTATTTTTAAATTGTATATATTAATTTTTATTCTGGCGGTGGCAACGGTGGAGGTGGCGGCGGCGACGGCAATAGTGATGGTAGTAGTAGTAGTAGCAGCGGTGGCATGATGGTGGTGGTGGGGTGGTGGTGGCGGTGACGGTAGTGGTGGCGATGGGATGGTAGTAGTGATAGTGGTAGTGGCAGTGGTAGTGGTAGCAGTAATGATGGCGCTAATAGTAGCGATGGTGACCATAGTAGCGGTGGCGGTGGCATGGTGGCTGTGGTAGTAATGGTGGTGGTGGTGGTGATAGTAGTGGTGGTAACGGTAGTGACAGTGGTGGTGGTAATAGTAACCACGGTGATAGTAGTGTTGGTGGTGTTGATAATGAGTTTATAATAGTATATATTGATACTTATATTTAGTATTTATAAATTCAGTAAAACTTAAGTAAGTTTCATATCACTTAAATTTTTCTTAAATTTTAGCTTACATTTTAAAAGACACTTAAATTTTCAAGTGATATCATTTGTAATTATCAAACAGATTTAATTGATTATCACTTATGTTTGGCATGCCCATTTGGACTAAAATAGCCATATATGAAAAAATTGATTATTTTAGCTAAATATGACAAAATGTCACATCCAAATCATAATTATTTTATTTTTTCTCTCACAAAAGTCAAAAAGTCTATCACAAACAAGACTTTTTAGCCCCAAATTGGTCTCATTTAGGAACAGATTTTTTTAATAATTTTTGACTTTTTGACTAAAATATAATATAAAAAAAAATTAGTATGTTTGAAAAGAATTTTTTGACTTTTCACGAAAAGATATGAAATAAAATAATATAAATAAAATAAAAATAAATAAATTGACATTTTTGCCCTTCAAAAGTTGCTTTTCAATCCGTGAGCATGTGACTTCACCTGACATGCTGTCAGGTGAATGATGCAGCAGAGGTACAAGCAGCATGTCAGCTATATGCATGGGAAATAGGGAGTTGTTGCCACATAATGTTGGTATGGATATAATGGACTTCACCGATTTGTATATGTAAAAATATTTTTACAAAAATATATATATACAAATTGGACTTTACCAATTTTGTACTTCGAAAAAAACGTCATACAAAACAAAATTGTTGTAATTTGTTTGACGAAAATGTTTTGTTATAATTTGTGGATTGTAATACCTCTTCCGTTTCAAAATATTTGACATGGGTAAGCCCATAAGGATTATAGCCCACCATTTAGGGCCCAATACATAACTCAAATACTAAAGCCCAACATTGCTGAAGCCCTACGTAGCAATAAGAACCAATGACATCAAAACATATGGCAAGAGAAGGGCAAGCCACATAAGCAGACAAAGATCTGCAAAGTTATTGCCACTATACATCGCCATTAATGAAGCCCCTTACAGTATTTATTACGATAACCCCTCTTCGTTGGGACAAAATGCCTTCACCATGAACAAGGTAAGCTAGAACATAGACTTTCGGCCAAGGTGACAAGTCGGAAGAGACAACGAAATGATTACCAGAGAATATAAGCAGACGTCGAAGACAAGAAGAAGGTTAAGCTTTCTAACTCTAATCTATCTCTACATTCCACCTCTCTCTCTAACTTGCTCGTCGAAGGGTTCGCTAGGGGACTCCCCGTTCCCCGTTGGACTCTTGTGCAGGTTCCTCTGTGGGCTTGGTCATCCGGACACCGGTTTGGGAAGCGTGGATCAATTCGACCCGTTCCGTCTGGAACCCGCAGTATCATCAATATTAATCCCTTATTTCATTTTGCATTATCCCAAAATATTAGTCTCTTTTCAAAAATTAAGGACTATAATAATATAAATTTCCTATTTTGGTCTTCTTTTAAATTCATTAACAATATAAAAAATGCAATTATGACAATAACTGACATTCTGGTTTTGACATAAAGGAGGGGTTCGGACACTCTGTTATAGCAGTACAGTTATATCCTCTTTACACGCTATATAGCAGTCCAGCTATATGCAGGTTTGACATAAAGAAGGGGTTCGGACAGAAATTAAGAGAAAAAAAAAATCCAAAAAGAAGGGGTAAAAAGGTCATTTGACCTCTATTATGCCATAGATCACATGATTGCAACATAGGTTTAGGTGTGTAGGATAAAATTGTAGGTTTTTTTGATTTTTTTAAGTAATTTTTTGACTTTTAAACTACAACACTTGTATGCCAAACGAGCCCTAAAATAGCCAAAAAATTAAAAAACCAACCCACATTTCAAACAATGGCTTAATATCAATTCTAAGTGTTGCGTCATGTTATCAAACACCCTTAAAATACAACTTGAATTACTTTCAAAACTTCTTTCTTCTCTCTTTTTTTTTTAATATTACTAGTGGTTAGGACGTGCGTTGCACGTGACATCTGATTTTTCATCACTTGTTAATATTGTAATTATGTGTCTCTTAAATTAATATGTGAACCTATTTTGGGAAGTATGTTAAAAGTTGACTTTTTGGCTTTTTTTATTTTTTATTTTTAGAAAAAATGTGCAAAAAAGTAGAGAGGTGATATGATCCCAAAAAAAACAAAAAGTCAATAAGTTGGTTTTTAACCCAATTGCCAAAAGAGTATGGCAACTTTATGGGTAAATTGATCTGTATCTAAAATACAACTAAATAATAAATAAATACATACTCGGCCAGAAAATTTAAATGATAAAACAGTGATATAAACCATGATGGATAATTGTAAATATTATGTATATCAATATAGAAGTAGACATATGAAATAAAAGAGTAGTTGTTTATATAAGACTCTTCTTGATTTTTAAAAAATATTATAAATTTGAGAGGATAAAATTAGGATTTAAAAAAAGTAAAAAATATGGCAGACTCTTCACATTTTTATAATAGTAGTAGATAAAAGGGAGACGGTTTGTTTATATTTATATAAGACTCTTAGAAGCAGATATATTGTTTTTGAGTGTTCAAATCCAAAAATAAAGATATAATTGGTTTATACAAGACTCTTCATGATTTTTAGAAAATATAGTACATTTGAGAGGGTACAATTGGGATTTCAAAAAAGTATAAAACATGGCCGGCTCTTCACACTTTTATAGCAGTAGTAGATATTAGATTATCAATCAATCACTTTTCTCTCTCATCTCTCATCTTTCTTCTCACATTCTGTACATCAATCAATCAAAAATAAATAAATAAATAACATATCATCCCAAAATTATTTTCAAAACTTATAATCAAACAAAAAAATTTTCTTTTCAAATCATGATTCAAAAACTCAAAATTTAAAACACAACTTCACACTCAAATTATAATTTTAAAACTAAACTAAACGGACCCTATGGTACGAGGTGTGTACTATATACATCATATAACTAAAGAAAAAATGATATAATTTTTTATTTTTTGAATCATAATTAAAAAAATTGTCATAACTAAATACAACATAAGATATAATTAAAAATCTTAGGAGTTATAACTAAAATAATATTATAATAAAGAAAAAAATTGATCATAACTATAAAAAAAAATATCATAACTAATAGTATATATAATACACACCCTTTAAAAATGTGTTTATTAAAATTCAGAAATGATAGAGAACTCTAAACAATGAGTTGTAAAGCGACAGTGAAGAAAAAAAAGACCAAAATATCACATAATTTGGTGGAGAAGTCTATTGATTAGAGCTCCCTTAGAATTCATTATTTAGAGATCTGAAACATTTTTCATTAAAATTTCCCTACACGATATTGAGGTTTGTAATTGAAACGAAGGATTGGAAAGAAAGAGAGATAGGTTTTCAGGTAAGAAAAAAAAATTTAGTAGGTTTTCATGTAGAATCGTCATGTTTGGTGGAATTTTTTTAGATTAAAATTTGATAATTAGAAATTAAAAGTTAAAAATATTAATTTTTAAATTTTTAATTAATCAAATTTATTTAAATTATAAATAAAAATTGTATCAAATAGTCTAATACAAATTCTTAAATTAAAATAAATTATAATCACATTTTAAAATTTATACCAAACAGTCTTAATAATTTGTTGAGATGAAAGTTATCAAAATTTTTTTTAATGTGCTCCATATTCAGACAAAGTCAACATAATCGGCTATTGAGGACAAGTGAGGAATAAAAACTAGTTCCCTCTGGTTTAGATCGGATTGGAGAGTATTGTTGGGCTCATGGGACCCATTATGAGTCTCATTTCGATAATCCGAACACTTCAAAGTGTAAAACTTGTCTAATACTATATACATGTAAAAAATCACATTGATCGGATATCGATAACTATTTCATCAGATTAGATTTCTGTTAACCGTTTATTTTTTTATCGTCTATTTTTTTTATACAAAATTTATTTGATCACGTAGCTATCGATATTCGATCAACGTAATTTCTTACAAGCATATAGTAATCGACGAGTTCTACACATTGAACAGTTCGAATTATCAAAACAGGACTTGTAATAAATCTCTGTAAACTTAACAATACTCTTTAATCCGATTTAAGACTAGAAGAAAATCAGAACCAAAAAAAGAGTCTGCTAACGCCCATGATGTAAGATTTTTGTCGATCAACAATGAATATCTTCCCCCCAGTTCAGACCTGAATGTCATAGCTAAAAATTTGAGTGGGGAGATAAATCTTTCTAAAAGTCTACTAATCTTAACAGCAAATACTTTTGATAATTGACATGGGTAAGCCCATAAGGATTATAGCCCACCATTTAGGGCCCAATACATAACTCAAATACTAAAGCCCAGCATTGCTGAAGCCCCACGTAGCAATAAGAACCAATGACATCAAGACACATGGCAAGAGAAGGGCAAGCCACATAAGCAGACAAAGATCTGCAAAGTTATTGCCACTGCACATCGCCATTAATGAAGTCCCTTACAGCATTTATTGCGATAACCCCTCTCCGTTGGGACAGAACGCCTTCACCATGAACAAGGTAAGCTAGAGCATAGACTTTCGGCCAAGGTGACAGGTCGGAAGGGACAACGAAATGATTACCAGAGAATATAAGTAGACGTCGAAGACAAGAAGAAGGTTAAGCTTTCTAACTCTAATCTATCTCTACATTCCACCTCTCTCTCTAACTTGTTCGTCGGAGGGTTCGCTAGGGGACTTCTCGTTCCCCATTGAACTCTTGTGCAGGTTCCTCTGTGGGCTTGGTCATTCGGACACCGGTTTGGGAAGCGTGGATTAGTCTGACCCGTTCCGTCTGGAACCCGCAGTATCATCAGTTGGTGCCGTCTGTGGAAAAGTTTTTGCTCCGCGCGCCAGTTGTGCTCATTGTCGCCGGAGACCCCCTCTTCATAACTCCCTCCTACCACCTGTGAAGGTGGATGGTCACAACTAGATCCATGGCTTCTCACCCCAATGTTGCCGATCATCAAGCCGACCCTCCCAATCCAAATAACCCACCATAGTATTTCACCGAGCTCACCAACAGCATTAACCGCCTGACCGAGCAAAACCAAGCCCTGATCAATGCTCTACTCTAAAGAAACCTTCCTATGCCTCCTCCACCACCTCCAGATATCCCACCCAACCAAGAACGAGCCCCGAGCCATACTATCCAGCAGCCTAATCCACCCAACTTGGAAGGCTTGCAACCCCCTCCCCCAAGTATAAACCTGCCACCCCGGGGCCCACATCCATCGATCCCGGCACCAATCCCTGAAGGAGAGGCCAACAGCGTCCAGCCCCCGCTGCCTTCCGGTGGTGACAACATTCCTCTCTAGGACGCAGAACTCCGAGCCATGAAGCTCCAACTCCAAGGGGTCATGCAGAACATACAGCATAAATCATCTACCATAGCCAACTCCCCATTTGTTGCCTCCATCAGAGACAAACCTCTACCTCCTAAGTTCAAAATGCCCACGATCGACTCTTTTGACGGTACAACGGACCCAGTCGATCACTTGGAGACCTACAGAACCCTTATGATCCTCCATGCATTCCCCGATGAAATCATGTGTCGGGCTTTTCCCGTGACACTCAAGGGGTCGGCTCGACTCTGGTTTAGTCAACTCCCAGCAGACTCTGTCTCCACTTTCCAACACCTCAGCGACTCATTTCTCAGCCATTTCATTGGAGCCCTACGCCAACGGCGTTCGGCAACCCAGCTCCTCAACATCCGTCAGACTGAGGGGGAGTCGCTGCGCAGCTTTGTCACCCGTTTCAACACCGAAGCCCTGCAGGTGGCAGAAAACGATGACAAGGTCATCCTCACGGCATTCATGGGCGGCCTACGATCATCTGATTTCCTTTTCTCCCTTTCAAAAAACCCCCCGACCTCCATGGCAACCCTCATTTCCAAAGCCCAAAAATACATGGACGCAGAAGATTCCCTAGCCGCTCGCCAAGACCCTACAGCCAACAACCCGACCCCCAGAGAGAAGAGAAATGACTCAGAAACCAGAAACACCCAGTACAATAACCAAACACCTCAGTATACCGACCGACCCCCCCGAGCCGACCGATCGGCACCAGCCTGACTGCCCGGCCGGTTCAAATGGTACACACCCCTTAATTCCCCAATGGAACAAGTTCTCAATCAGATCTAACGAGGCTACCCCCTGAAATGGCCCCAACCATCACGGTCTCCTTCCAATCGGCGAGACCAGTCCAAATATTGCCATTTTCACCAGGACCACAGCCATAATACCAAGGAGTGTGTTAACATCAAAGATCAGGTCGAGGGCTTAATACGTCAGGGACGTCTCAGTCGGTTCACGGAAACCCACCCTCAGCAAAGGCAAAAGACCGAACCCATCAGAAACAACCGCCGTCGCACTCCTCCCCAGCAACCAGCACAACCTAACCCTGGCCATAATCGCCCTCCACAGCAACCCCGAGCACAAGGTAACCCCGCCCCCCCTGTCGGAGAAATCAGAGTCATAGCGGGCGGGCTTGCTTGTGGAGGTCCATCCCGCTCGGCTCAGCGGGCAGAACTCAGAAAAATAAGACAGGGCTCAAACAAAGAAGTTGCCACATTAGACCGCCCTCCCAAATAGCCCAAGCAGTGGATGGAGCCCATTACCTTTACGGAAGCTGACTGCACAGGCATCCGTTACTCGCATGACGACACCCTCGTCGTTTCTACCCTCCTCTCCAATTACAAAGTCAAACGGGTCCTCGTCGACAATGGCAGTTCTTCAGACATCATCTTCCTAAATGCCTTCCGCCAGCTCAAGATCAAGGAAGAAAGTCTGTCTCCTCTCCAAACCCCGTTGGTCGGTTTCACTAGAGACCGGGTGACCTCCATCGGCTCCATCGATCTTCCCATCACAATCGGCGAATACCCGCGACAGACCACAAAGTTACTCACCTTCCTTGTTGTCGACTGCCCCTCTGCTTACAATATCATCCTTGGCCGCACCGCCCTAAATGCCTTCCAAGCTATCACATCCACTTTCCATATTGCCATCAAGTTCCCCACCGATCTTGGAGTCGGCACAGTGAGGGGAGAGCAGAACGTGGCCAAAGAGTGTTATGTTGCCTCACTTAAAAAAGTCAAGCTTCAGGAGGCTATGATCATTGAAGGACTCGACGTCAGAGACGAGGACGAGCTGGTTAGAGGGGAACCAGTGGAAGAGCTCGTCGAGGTCCTTATCGATCCTACCAACCCGGCAAAAATTGCCAAGATCGGCAGCCAACTATCCTCCCAGGCCAAGGCCGACCTCACTGCCCTCCTGATTAAGCACAACAACGTATTTGCTTGGACTCACTCCGACATGCCAGGTATTGACCCCTCCTTCATCACCCACCGTCTCAGCATTAAGCCCTATTTCCGACCCATCCGCCAGAAGCAGTGAATCTTTCACCCGGAGCGCAATAACCTTATTGCTTCTGAAGTAGATAAGCTCCTTGAGGCACAGTTTATCACAAATGTGGACTACCCCAGATGGCTGTCGAATGTGGTTCTGGTTCGTAAAAACGATGGTAAATGGCAACTCTGTGTCGACTACTCCGACCTCAACTGAGCTTGCCCCAAAGAAAGCTATCCTCTTCCTCGAATAGATCTGCTAGTTGATGCCACGACCGACCATCAAATGCTCAGTTTCAGAGATGCCTTCTCTGGATACAACCAAATTCTGATGCACCCGTCTGACCAGGAACACACCTCCTTCATCACCGACTGGGGAACCTACCATTACCGTGTGATGCCATTTGGGTTGAAAAATGCTGGGGCCACTTACCAATGGTTGGTCAATGCCGTCTTTCATCACCAGATAGGCCGGAACATGGAAGTATATGTTGACGACATGCTAGTCAAGAGCAAGCTCTCCACTGATCATCTGGCCGACCTGCGAGAGACCTTCACCACCCTACGAAAGCATCAAATGAAGCTCAATCCGGAGAAATACGCCTTCGGCGTAGAATCTGGAAAGTTCTTGGGTTTCATGGTTAGTCAGCGGGGCATCAAAGCTAACCCCGAAAAGATCAAGGCCTTAATTGAAATGCAGTCACTCAGAACGGTTAAGGAGGTTCAGAGGCTTACTGGCCGAGTTGCCGCCCTCAACCTCTTCATTTCCTGCACAACGGACAAGTGCCTCCCCTTCTTCAAAGTTCTTCGGCAAACTTTTGAGTGGACAACAGAATCCGAAGAGGCCTTTCAGCAATTGAAATAGTGCATGGCTAACCCCCCTACTTTCTCAGGCAATCACGGGCGAACCCCTCTTCCTCTATTTAACCGTGTCAAACACTGCAGTCAGTGCAACACTCATCAGGGAAGACAGCTCTATCCAACGACCGGTCTACTACATCAGTCGGGCTCTCAGAGGTGCGGAACAAAATTACCCATTGTTGGAAAAAATGTCCTTGGCTTTGGTCACCGCCTCCAGACGACTCTGTCCTTACTTTCAAGCCCATTCCATAGTGGTCTTCACTGACCAACCATTGAAGAAGATAATGCAACAACCAGAGCTTTCCGGCAGACTTATGCAATGGTCGATCGAGCTCAGCCAATTTGACATCTCCTACTGGCCTCGAACGGCGATTAAAGGGCAGGTTGTTGCCAATTTCATCCTGGAATTCACTAATCCCACTCCAACCACAGCTCCTCCGCCCCCGCCACCCCCTACCAAGCCAGAAGACCCCCACTCTTGGACCCTCAACGTCGACGGATCATCTTGCAAAGAAGGCAGTGGGGCTGGTCTCATCCTCACCGCCCCTGAGGGTGGTTATTTCGAATGTGCTCTCCGCTTCTTGTTCAACGCAAGCAATAATGAGGCTGAATATGAAGCATTGATTGCAGGTCTTCGCCTCGCCAGAGACATTAGTGTCAGCCACATCCAAGTGTTTAGCGATTCCCAACTCATTGTCAAACAAATCACAGGGGAATTCGATGCCAAGGAAGACACAATGCGAGCTTGTAGGGATATCGCACTCCCTCTCGCTCGCCTCTTCAATAATTTCCACATCAAGTACATCCCTTGGACGGAAAACTCCAAAGCAGATGAAATGGCTCAGTTAGCTTCGGCAGACCAGTCAGACCTCAGCCACGGTGTCCGCCTCGAGTACATGGCCCACCTTGCCATTTCCCCAACTCAGCAACAAGTCTACTTCATCCAAAATGAACCTATTCCATGGGCGGCCGACATCTTTCTATTTCTGACAACGGGGGAACTGCTAGCCGACAAGCAGCAGGCCGCTAAAGTCAGGGCCCGGTCGTCCAACTACATTCTTGTCAGCGGCCTCTTGTACAAACACGGTTTTTCACGCCCATACCTACGATGCCTCAATCCTGCTCAAGCAACCTACGTGATGAGAGAAGTCCATGAAGGTAACTGTGGTAATCATTCGGGTGCCCGGGCCCTAGCCCACAAAATACTTCGCACTGGTTACTTCTGGCCTACTCTCAATCAAGATGCGACAGACTTCGTGCTCAAATGTGATAAGTGCCAGCGTTTTGCCAACATCCCGCATGCTACTCCTACAGAATTGATCACACTTTGCAGTCCCTACCCATTCGCCAAATGGGGGATTGACCTAGTTGGCCCATTGCCCACTGGCCGAGGCCAAACCAAATTCGCCATTGTCGCCATTGATTACTTCACTAAATGGGTGGAGGCAGAACCCCTTGCCACAATTACCGAGCGGAACACAACCAGATTCATCTGGCAGTCGATCGTATGCAGATTTGGCATCCCTCAAGCTATCGTCTCCGACAACAGCAAACAATTCGACAATGCCAAGTTTAGGAAATTCTGTGCAGAACATCAAATCTAGCCATGTTTCTCTTCCCCAGGTCATCCCCAAGCCAATGGCCAAGTTGAGATTACCAACCGTTCTCTTCTCAAGATCATCAAAACTAAGCTGGAAGCTGCTAAGGGACTCTGGGCTGAGGAATTACCGAATGTACTCTAGGCCTACCGCACTACAGCTCGAACCCCCACTGGGGAGACCCCCTTTCGCTTAACATAAGGCGCTGAGGCGGTCATCCTAATGGAAATCGGTCTGCCTACCCCAAGAATTCTACATCTGAATCCAGAACTAACCGAGGAGCTGCGTCGGGCAGACCTAGACCTAATCGAAGAGCTCTGAGAAACCACTGCTGTCAGACGGGCCTCATACTAACAGAAGATGAGAACACATTACAACCGCAAAGTCTGACCGAGGGAGTTCGCCGTGGGGGACCTTGTTTTGCGCGAAGTAACCCTTGCCACCAAAAATCCGACTAAGGGCAAACTGGCAGCCAAGTGGGAAGGACCTTACGTTGTTAAAGCTAGACCTCGTCCGGGCACTTACCGACTTTAGGACATGGAAGGCCGAGACCTCCCCCATCCGTGGAACGCCGAACACTTGAAGCGTTATTTTCAATAAATCCC
>JAPPVO010005088.1:0-17523 GCA_030407325.1 Camellia japonica | reverse complement strand
CCCGCGGGGGGCCTCGCTACAGCTCGGACTCTCCTTTTTGTGTTGCGGTTCTAAATCTGAACCGAAGAGTCCAACTCTGGCAAATCGTTTGAAGAAAAACAGATTTTTGAAAAGTAGTGCCAAACATGGACTGCTTTGCCAGATTACAGAGTCGCCACCTAAATATTTTTTTAATGGGGGAATTTAGGAAACCCTGACTCGGTGCCGAAGGCCACGTGTCCGTCATCACCAAATGTCTTGGCTCGGGAGCTTGGGTACGATCGGGGAAGGACAGCTATGAGCACCCCCTTTCGCCCGGTCCGAAGACCGGCCTCTACTAACCGTGATATCCGATTTTGAAAACATTATGCGTTCTTATCCCAATTATTAGCCTAGAATTACTATATTATGCGCACAGCAAAGCAAGTATAGACCAGATTGCCTAATTTGGAAATAAACATTGCATATCCATTTTGTCTCGAAAAACGTGTTAGATTTTGCTACTCGCAAGTAGGCTAAAATACGGATTTCAATGAGTTATTCCAACTCAAGCAATCCAACCTCCACCCACAGGCATTCAAACAGTTTAACTCACATAAGCACTTAGCCGCATGGTAAGCATACTGTCATGACAACATTCACACGCATGTGGTATGCTTAAGCGTAAATACTTACATCGTACTCCGCGCCAAAACAGTAAACTAGTTAGCAAACATGCATGACCTAGTTCATGTTAAGTGGCTAATGCAACACAGACATAGATGCAATCTAGAGTAGGCTCGGCTAACCCTAAACATGGCATATGAAATGCGCGAGTAGCACGTATTCAATTTGGAAATCGAAAGTACGATGCAGTTTGTATGATGTACCGAGCCCGGTGTATGTAAACAAATGCATGAATGCACGCATGCATTGCATAAGGTGTGCTAATTTGAATGTGCCCTAATCTACCAACATAAGCGGGTAAATGAAAGGGAGAAAGAAATGGGGATTGGAAGACATACACCCACTCACACACACTTATTACAACTTTGCCCTCGCTCGGAGGGACCGAAAGAATATACAAATTAACTAACTACGCAAGCTAATTAAAATATTACAAATCAACTAAATTAATTAAATAAAATAATTAATCTAATTAAACAGTAAATCGCCTCGGGATGAGGACCGGATGCAACACCGCTCGGGACTGGCTCGGAACCGTACTGCCATGCACGGATTGCCTCTGTTTCCACTGCTCTCCTCCTCAGAAAATTACCAAAGTCCCAGGGGTGCCTCTCAGGGCACGGATCACCACCGGCTGGGATAGGACACCACCGGCAGTGGATTGAGCTCATCGGCACTGAATTTATCCATCGGCTGCAAATTGACTGCCGGTCGGCACTAAACACTGCCGGCCGGCACAAAATACCTGCAGAACCTGCAACTCACAGCAGCAGAGGGCAAAACTTGCATGGCAATGCAATTCAAGATATTTATGCACTATACACACCCCTTATCATGTTAGTGACTCAAAGGGGCATGTGCCTCGATTCTCGGACCACCAATCACGCATTCCCATGCATGATGGCCCAAAGAACCAAGAGTGCAACTTCAATTTGAAATGCATGCAAACCAAATAGACACAAAAGGGTGCCAAACCTCTATCATTTTCATCTCAAGAGGCCAAGCATGCATGCTTATGTAATGCAATCCTAGACATGTCAACTAGTATGCAAAATGAACAATGCAAGGCACTTATGCAAGCATACAAGCAAGCATACAAGACAAGCATGCAAACCAAAATAGAAGAGGACTTAAACATGAATTAGGCAGCTCTAGTAGGCCCAAAATCAGTGGCCAAAGTGCTAAGTCAAGAGGGCCAAACACACATGCACACATGCACAAGTTAAGGCATCAACACTTAAGCACAATTAAGCAACTCTTAAACACATCTAAGAGGCACAAACATGGACTATTAGCATACATGGAAAGCTCTGAAATTCATGCAAAACATGGTGCCAAACCAACTAACAAAGCAAGCCAAACAAGGCATACAAATGGCTCAAGCATTAAGGCAAGCCCATGAGGCTTTGAACCACACCTAGTACAACCACACATGGCAATACTTAAACACTTAAAAACAGAATTTTAACACATAAAACTAAGCCTAAAGGACCACCTAGATGGCATCTAGATGACATGAATTAAAAGGCATGCATTAAGGCCAAGACATGGAGCATTTAACACATACTCTTCAAGCATTAAAGAGGCATGCTAAGCAATCAAACAAACATGTATGAAGGACTGAAATAGCATGCAAAATGGTTCCAAACCATCAAAAATGAAGCAAGCAAGGCATGCTACACACTCATGCTCTTAAGGCCAACAAGCCCAATACAAAGAGGCTATATTAAACATGCTATGGTTGGCTCAAATAACATGAGACAGACCTAAAACATGGAAATATGAGCACAAAAACTTCACAAATGCAAGCCTAAAACATGCTAGAAGCTAAGGCATACAACCTAGGCATGTTAGAGGATCAAAAGGCATTACAAGGCAACTATGCTAAGCATGCATAAGGGACCTAAACCAACTTAGGAACATGTTATATCATGGCAATATAAGCATGAAAAACAAACCAAACATGCTCAACACACAACCAAACATGGTGCTCCTTTGGAGGCCAAAACTTGCCCTTTCCAAGGACATCAAGGAGAGGGGGTGGCCCTCCCCTTTTGGAGACTTCAAGGCACCATCTCCACCACTGAAAGCCCTCAAGATTTCAGTGGTGGAGAGGTCCAAGCACCAAAGTCTCGGATCTCTCACAAAATAGCACAAAAAGGGCCCTTTTCAAGGCCTAAGGGTGGTCAAACTTGCCCAAACCACCAAACACTCTTAATAAACAATAAAGAGTCTAAAAAAACAGAACTTTTTTGTGTTATACACTAAGCACAAAAACAGTTTTAAGCTAGGTAAAAACAAGGTGCAAAAATGGGGTAAAAAGAGAGTTAATGTCTCACCCTTGTAGCCTCTTCAACAAAGATGATGTGTTGGCTTCCTTGAGCACCAAACCAGCTTCAAAGCTTCACCACAGACCTCTGGACCCTCAAGAACCCAAAGAAGGTGAAACACTAGGTGTTGGTGAGCAAAAGTATGACACAAACACCTAGTGTACAAAACAAGAGAGAAGAAGAGAGATAGGATGTATATCTATCCTAACCCTAAAAACCAGAGCTTGGTCTGTCTAAAAATGGCTAAAATTTGTAACCCTAAGCCAAGAAGAGGAGTGGTCCTCTTATAGGCAAGCAAAGCTTGCAAAGCTTACAAGCTAAGCTAACTAAGAGGGTCATCCCTCCATACACGTGTATGGAGGGGAACCAAACTATACAGCTGTCTGAAAATATCTCAAAAAGCAACTGCACAGTGTCCGGCCGGCAAAGAGTGTCATTTTGACAAAACTTAGTGCCGGTCGGCACAAAAGAGTGCCGGTCGGCACAATAAAGTGCCGATGGCAACACCAGCCAGCCGGTGGCCTCTAGCCACAGCCGGTGGTATGTGGGGATGCCTCACAAAGCATTCCCTGCCCTTCCAAGGCAAAACACAAGTGTTTGGTGCAAAACCAGACACAAGACGGTCGAGTTCGGAAGTCCTGAGGCAAGGCGCGCGAGCCGAGAACTCCGGGAACTCCAAATGAACACAAACAATGATAATCACCGAGTGTTCCAACGGTGACGTCCAAGTCTTGAGGACGGTCAAAAATGGGGTGTCTACACCCTCTTCTCGCTTTTCTCTCTGCTTACACCTCTCTATTCTTTATTCTCTCATTTTCATCCCTCCCCAGAGTGGTTGATAGGTAAACGAGAGGTTGTGGGTTCACGCCCAACACTGTTAGCTCACGGCTATTTCTACTGACGAATGGAGCCCCTTTCCGGCGAGTATGTTGACGGAGGAAAGACAGGAGACCTGACTCAACTGTGCCCCTAGTCCGTCACTTTGACCATTTTTTACGTTTTCTAAAACAGTTTTGATCAAAATGAGAGTTGGATTAACACACTTATTCGATTCTTGATTTGAAAATCATGCGAATCAGGCTGTGAGCACTGAAAATTCTCCTTCTGGGTCCAAACATGGTCCTATTTTGAAAAATGAAATAGTTTTCGAGAAAATAGTCAACTTCAGTGAAAATTTTCAAAAACTATTTTTGCAAACAATCAACGCTCAACGAGCGCGGAACTTACCCTCGAGATGCGCAACCTCGGACCGCAGGCAATGGAAAATTGCCCCTGGCTTAAAGGGGGATAAGGCAACGGAAAGTTGCCCCTGGTTTGGACGGTAACTCAGGGCAACTTATGGCAATGCATGGCAACGGAAAGTTGCCCCTTGTTTGGATGATGCCGCGGCATGCTGTAAGCCAGTCGTTGTTGACGACGATCGGACCCTCGGGCGCGGAGGAGACGGAGGTGGTTTGAATCAATATATGGACACAGTCACCTGGAAGGTGTTGGTGGTTAGACTTCAAGAGGAAGTTGATCACGTAGTTCCAGGTCGCTGTAATTGAGACATTGGATTCGGAGGAGGCACAGGTGATCAAAACCATGACATGGACTGAGACGCTATGGAAGCGTTGGGGGCTGGACTTCAGGATGAAGTTGCCTACGTATCCCAAACATGGGAATCAAGCCTTACGTAGTTCCGGTTAAGGTACACTCGGGTATTTTAACCTTCACTGTTTAGGCTCTAACTTTTGCCAAGGCGCCCAATGCGGGTTTTCGACCTTGCGAGCTATGTTTTTCTTTTTCTTTTTCTTTTCTTCTTTTCTTTTCTTTTCTATTTTTCGTATTTTCATCATTTTTTTTTGCTTCTTTTTGTATTTTTTCTTTTTTGTCTTTTCTTTTTCTTTGCTCTAACTTTTGCCTGGACCGCCCTTCCGGGTTTTCGGCCCAGCGAGCCTCTCAAAGGGTAAAAGTGTAGCAAGCCCATGCCAAGTGGTTTTTGAAATGAAAGCCCTCTGTACTATTGGAGAGCGGCTGTTGGGTTGATTTGCAGGAAAAGTCCATCACGGTTGCTTCTCGAGCTTTGCTTGGTGGGATCTGATCTCCCTGATCTGACTTTGAGGCCTCTTGCTCGAGGGCTGCTTCAAAATGGGCCACACAGGCGTTTCATGGCACTGTTGAGTGTTCTGAACGGATTCCGGTTCACAACAGATAAATTGAATCTTGAGGCCGAGAGCGATCCTGGGCTACACAGTCTCAAGAGCGATTCCACACAAGTCTTCGCGAGACTGCACAAAATATTTTGTTTTTGAAAGTTTTTAAGAAAGCGACAAATCGCTCGCGCTGAAGATAGTGTGGAACCAGTCTGAATCAACCAGGATCCTTCTCAGTACTCACGCTGACAAGCATGATTTCATTCATGAAAAGCTTAGCATGCGTTTCTTTTTCTCAAAATGATCAAAATTTTACAAAACCCGAGGAATTACTTCCTCTTCGTTTTCATCACTGCAGTGTTTGAAAAGGGTTTTATGAAAAGCTTAGGTCATCATAACGATGTTCAAGGCACGAGAGAGCAGGCGGTACGCACTGTCGTTCCATTCACACCTTTTGGCACGGCTAACTCGGATAGCAACAAATACGGCACATGATAGCCACGGCTGTTTCATTCAGATTTGTGGGCATAACTGGCTTCCTGACAGAAACAGACTCAAAAAGCAAAAACTACTGTTTACAAGATAAAACGGTGTTTGAGGCAACAACCCCGAAATCACCATGGTACTCTATACAAGAGGGACTGACTCATTACAATTAGACAGACCCTTAAGCAAAAGGAATGTCTCAAAACAATGAGACAGGCTCAAGACAAAACAGAAGACTGACTCGACACCCAAGTCAGAATTTACAGAAATTAATAGATGCCCAAAAATGCGTGCCAAACGCCACATCCAAAAATGCGCCAAGCATTGCCCACAGGCGGTTCACCTTCTGATTACATACTCGCAGTATCTGTGTCTTCAAAATCCAAGAACTCTGTGGTAACGGACTTTGCTGAAGTAGGCGGGAGGATAACCTCGTTATCAATCAGATCCTGCACCTCGTGACGGAGGCGAAAACAATTGTCAGTGGCATGGCCTGTCTGCTGATGGTACGCACAGTACAGAGAAGCATCATGTGCGGCAGGGAGATTCTTCGGTAGGGGCCGGGGCTCCAAGGGTTTGAGATGCCCCTTTTTAGCCAAAATCAAAAGTGCCCTAGACAGAGGCATGTAAAGAGGGTGGAAGACCCTGTGCCCTCAGGGCAGATACTTCGGGGCCTGAGCACTCTTGCTAGATGCACTAGCGAACGGATCGGCGGGGGTGGCCTTGGATTTCTGATCCCTCCCGGATGCAAGGTTGGGAGCGGGAAGAACTGTCTTGGCATGACGGGGCCTATCCCGATTCTCTGATTGACTGGAACTGCCCTCAGGCGGAGTGGGGAAAGCACCCTCCACAGCTTTTGTCACAACTGCAGATATCTGTTGCTTGTTCATCCCCCTGGCTTTCAAAGCCTCTACTGCCCACAGCAGTTGTTCGATAGGGTCAGCATCTGTCTTCATCTTGCCTTTATCTCTGGCCTCAGCCTGATTTAGAACTTGGTTTGATGCGTCGTTGCCATAGCCGGAGGCCATCTCTGGTTGGCTGAGTTCAATTACAATTCGCCCAACAACGGGGCTCCTGGGGTACAAAGCCTCCGACATATGGTGTGGCTGGCGGCGAGAAATTGACATTCCATAGGCGAGATCCGTCACGGATCTTTGCAGATCACCTATCATCCCCATTAGTTCAAATGTAGTAGGCTCGCGAGCCTGATATAGCTGAGGGGCCCAAACCGGGTGCGCGGCCGGCGATCTGGGTGGATGCGGCATGTCAACAGTAGTTTCATCCTGTAAGTGATTTCTTGACTTAGCGCGGCCGTCATGACCACGATCTCTTCTGAATTCTGCGCCATATAAGTCCTGCCTCAGCAAAGAGAAGACACTAACTGTTCTGGATTAGCTCTCTGAATCTCTGAACTGAAACGGAAAACAAACAGTATTTCAGCCCCAGACAGACCAAACACGGATGTAGCCGGACAACTGTACTCTACTACTGATCACTGCCCCCCAGAATCACTAT
This sequence comes from Camellia japonica, assembly GCA_030407325.1. Classification (NCBI taxonomy): domain Eukaryota; kingdom Viridiplantae; phylum Streptophyta; class Magnoliopsida; order Ericales; family Theaceae; genus Camellia; species Camellia japonica. Next base: position 10,412 of record JAPPVO010005088.1, on the reverse strand, counting down.
TCAAAACTGAACTGATACCCGCAGACACAACTGATTCTCAACAACACTGATACTGGTGCCCTCAGGCCGGATACCCAGACTTGCAAACTGATATATGCGTTCCCTGCAGAGATACACTCCAAAAGCACATAGCAGATAAATGAGAGCCAATACACCCCTATGTTGGGGTAGGGTTTCCCTGTCCTATTTTGTCAGGAGCTAGGGTTTCACTACGCACACAACGGTTTCAAACAACCTAACATCGGGTAAGCAACCTGTCCTAGTTTGGAATGGTCACTATGGGATTCCGAATATGCACTAGGTCGAATGGTCGAAAAGGGTGCCTCGGTAAAACCGAGGTTTGTGTTCCCATACTGGCAGAGCCCGCAACCGGTAAGCCTTATGGTCATGCCTTGACAAGACAAGCCTCCAGCAAACCGCTCAGGAATAGCAGATGGCCAACACGGTGTCCTAGGCGCACCAATGCAAATGCAATGCAAAGAGACACATAAACGAAATCAAAACAGGATATCACGAGTTCGAGTCAAGCTCTCTAAACTCCCCAGCAGAGTCGCCAGAAACTGTAACAGCGCCCGCGTGGGACCTCCGCTACAGTTCGGACTCTCCTTTTTTGTGTGTTGCGGTTCTAAATCTGAACCAAAGAGTCCAACTCTGGCAAATCGTTTTGAAGAAAAACAGATTTTTTGAAAAGTAGTGCCAAACATGGACTGCTTTGCCAGATACAGAGTCGCCACCTAAATATTTTTAAAATGGGGGAATTTAGGAAACCCTGACTCGGTGCCGAAGGCCACGTGTCCGTCATCACCAAAGTGACTTGGCTCGGGAGCTTGGGTACGATCGGGGAAGGTCAGCTATGAGCACCCCCTCTCGCCCGGTCCGAAGACCGGCCTCTACTAACCATGATATCCGTTTTTTAAAACTTTATGCATTCTTATTCCGATTATTAGCCTAGAATTACTATGTGATGCGCACAACACAAAAGTATAGACTAGATTGCCTAACTTGGAATAAACATTGCATATCCGTTTTGTCTCGAAAACGTGTTGGTTTTTGCTACTCGAAAGTAGGCTAAAATACGGATTTCAATGAGTTGTTCCAACTCACGCAATCCAACCTCCACCCACAGGCATTCAAGCAATTTATCACGTAAGCATTTAGCCGCATAGCAAGCATACTGTCATGGCAAACGTTCACACGCATGCGACATGTTAAAGCATAAAACTTACATCGTACTCCGTGCCCAAAACAAGAGACTGGTTAGCAAACATGCATGACCTAGTTCATGTTAAGTGCTAATGCAACACAGACATAGATGCAATCTAGAGTAGGCTCGGCTAACCCTAAACATGGCATATGAAATGCGCGAGTAGTACGTATTCAATTTGAAATCGAAAGTACGATGCAGTTTGTATGATGTACCGAGCCCGGTGCATGTAAACAAATGCATGAATGCATGCATGCATTGCATAAGGTATGCTAAAATAAGTATGCCCTAATCTACCAACGTAAGCAGGTAAATAAAAGGGAAGAAAGAAATGGGGATTGGAAGACATACACCCACTCACACACACTTATTACAAATTTGCCCTCACTCGGAGGGACCAAAAGAATATACAATTTAATTAATTACGCAAGCTAATTAATTATTACAAATTAACTAAATTAATCAGATAAATTAATTAATCTAATTAAACAGTAAACCGCCTCGGGATGAGGGCCAAATGCAGCATGCGCTCGGGACTGGCTCGGAACCGCACTGCCATGCACGGATTGCCTCTGTTTCCTCTGCTCTCCTCCTCAGAAAATTGCCAAAGTCCCAGGAGTGCCTCTCAGGGCACTGGGGATCACCACCGGCTGGGGTAGGACACCACCGGCTGAAGGAGGAGGCCACCGGCACAAAAAGAAGCCATCGGCTGTTTGTTTACTGCCGGTCGGCACTAAATAGTGCCGGCCGGCACTGAATGCCTGCAGGACCTGCAACTCACAGCAGCAGGGGAAATCTATGCATGACAATATAATTCAAGCCATTTATGCACCAAACACATCCCTTATCATGTTAGTGACTCAAAGGGGCATGTGTCTCGATTCCCGGACCACCAATCACGCATTTCCATGCATGATGGCCCAAGGAACCAAGGATGCAACTTCACTTTCAAATGCATGCAAACCAAATAAACATGAAAGGGTGCCAAACCTCTATCATTTTCAATCTCAAGAGGCCAAGCATGCATGCTTATGCAATGCAACTCTAAGCATGTTATTTAGCATGCAACATGAACAATGCGAGCAAGCTAAACATGTTGGGGATACAACCTAAGCAAAGAGCATATAAACCAAGCAATGGAGTGGACTAAAACATGAATTAGGCTACTCCTAATTGGCCTAAAATCAGTGGCCAAGTGCCTAGAAATGGAGACTAAACACACACACACACATGCAAGTGTTATGGTCCAAACCCAAGGCATAAACATGGCAACCCCCAATCACACTTGGAGATACCAAACAAGGACAATGAGCACACATTGTAAAGCTCGGAAAATCATGTCAAACATGGTGCCAAACCAAGTCAAAGTAGACCAAACCAAAGCATGCAAATGGCCTAAGGTTCAAAGCAAGTCAATGAGGCATTAAACCATACTTATGCAAGGCAATTATGGCATGCATTGATCAACCCAAAACAGATTTTTAGCATGTCAAATTAGGCCCAAAGGACCACTTAGATGGCATCTAAGAGGCTTGAAATCAAAGGCATGCATTAAGGCCAAAACATGGAGCATTCAACACATGCTTTTAAAGCATTAAAGAGGCCACTAAGGCAAGCATGCAAGCACACCAAAGGGACTGAAATAGCATGCTAGGTGGTTCCAAACTACCAAAATGATGCAAACAAAGGCATGCTACATATTCATGCTCTTAAGGCCAACAAGCCCAATGCAAAGAGGCTATATTAAACATGCTATGGTTGACTCAAACAACATGAGACAGACCTAAAACATGGAAATATGAGCACAAAAACTTCACAAATGCAAGCCTAAAACATGCTAGAAACTAAGGCATACAACCTAGGCATGTTAGAGGATCAAAAGGCATTACAAGGCAACTATGCTAAGCATGCATAAGGGACCTAAACCAATTTAGAATCAAGTTAAATCATGGCATAATAAGCATGAAATGCAGCCAAGACATGCTCAAAACACAACCAAACATGGTGCTCCTTTGGAGGCCAAAACTTGCCCTTTTCAAGGACATTAAGGAGAGGGGGTGGCCCTCCCCTTTTGGAGACTTCAAGGCACCATCTCCACCACTGAAATCCCTCAAGATTTCAATGGTGGAGAGGCCCAAGCACCAAAGTCTCGGATCTCTCACAAAATGGCACAAAGAAGGGCCTTTTCAAGGCCTAAGGGTGGTCAAACTTGCTCAAACCACAAAACACTCTTAATAAACAATAAAGAGGCTTAAAAAACAGGACTTTTTTGTGTTATACACTAAGCACAAAAACAGTTCTAAGCTAGGTAAAAACGGAGTGCAAGAATGGGGAAAAAAAGGACTAGTTGGCTCACCCTTGTAGACCTCTTCAACAATGGGGATGTGTTGGTTTCCTTGAGCACCAAACCAGCTCCAAAGCTCCAAAACAAACCTCTGGACCTTCAAGAACCCAAGGAAGGTGAAACACTAGGTGTTGGTGAGCAAAAGTATGACACAAACACCTAGTGTACAAAACAAGAGAGAAGAAGAGAGATAGGATGTGTATCTATCCTAACCCTAAAAGCCAGAGCTTGGCCTGTCTAAAAATGTCTAAAATTTTGTAACCCTAAGCCAAGAAGAGGAGTGGTCCTCTTATAGGCAAGCAAAGCTTGCAAAGCTTACAAGCTAAGCTAACTAAGAGGGTCATCCCTCCATACACGTGTATGGAGGGGAACCAAAACTATACAGCTGTCTGAAAATATCTCAAAAAGCAACTGCACAGTGTCCGGCCGGCAAAGAGTGTCATTTTGACAAAACTTAGTGCCGGTCGGCACAAAGAGTGCCGGTCGGCACAATAAAGTGCCGATGGCAACATCAGCCAGCCGGTGGCCTCTAGCCACAGCCGGTGGTATGTGGGGATGCCTCACAAAGCATTTCCTGCCCTTCCAAGGCAAAACACAAGTGTTTGGTGCAAAACCAAACACAAAACGGTCGAGTTCGGAAGTCCTGAGGCAAGGCGCGCAAGCCGAGAACTCCGGGAACTCCAAACGGACGCAAACATGGATAATCACCGAGTGTTCCAACGGTGACGTCCAAGTCTTGAGGACGGTCAAAAATGGGGTATCTACAATATCCAGCAGTACTTGAAGGTTACTGTAATGCAAACTGGATATCGGATACTAGAGACTCAAAGTCCACCAGTGAGTATGTCTTTACTCTTGGTGGGGTGGTTGTATCTTGGAAATCTTCCAAACAGACTTGCATTGCTAGGTCTACTATGGAATCAGAATTCATAGCTTTAAACAAAGCAGGAGAAGAGGCAGAATGGCTTCGTCACTTCCTTGAAGATATTCCAATATGGTCAAAACCGGTGCCTGCTATTTGCATACATTGTGATAGTCAATAAGCAATAGGTAGAGCACAAAGTCATATGTATAACGGTAAGTCCCGACACATCCATCGTCGACATAACACCGTGAGACAACTACTCTCTAATGAAATTATTTCCATTGAATATGTGAAGTCTAAAGACAACATAACTGATCCACTAACCAAAGGGTTAGCAAGAAAGTTAGTTGAGAACTCATTGAGGGGAATGGGACTTAAGCCTATTAAATAAGAGTTACCACAACGGCAACCCAACCTAGTTGACTGGAGATCCCAAGATCTAGGTTCAAAGGGACAACCGAATTGTGTATGATTCAGAAGGATCACTGGGGAGTTCAACTCCTACCCATTTCTAAGATGAAATAGTGATGTTTGCAGCGTTTTAGGTTAAGTAAAATTTTAATGATTCTTATATCTAGATAAACCTAGTGGAGTATGTCAGGATACTCTTCATAAGAATCACCTATGTGAGTGTGAACTGGGCCGATTCTACGAGATTTGTGAAGGGCTACAATTCTCTACAGCACTCATGAAAGACCAGGTTGTTCAGGGCCAAAATGAATACAATAGTGAGAACTAAACTGTGTCTGGGTATATATTGTGTGAGTTCTATTGTCTTGGTTTACACAAACGGCTGAACAGTTCAAGACATCACGTTCACTGGTTAGCTAGTAAATTCGATAGTGTCTCACAAGGGAAGGTTCAAAGCCAAAAGCTACCTATCCTTTGCAGAATATTTCCAATTTATATACTCTCTGTAATTATATCATGTTGTTGCATTTTCTTTTCATCAAATTCCATTCATATGGGGGATTGTTAGAAAATTGGTTTTATAAGGCTTAATTTGGGCCAACTTTGAGCCCAAAATTGAGTGGGCTCCAAACGTCTTTTGGGATGGATCCGAAAAGGTGACGTGTTCCTTGCCGCATGGTAAGTCACACGGTGAAGACGGTTCGTCAAAACCATTTATGGGTGAATGGAAAGTTGACGTCGTTTTCAGGTTCATGGAATGGACAATTAAAGAAGTAAATGTTGGTTTCTTTGAAATGGGTTGTCCCACATTGAAACTTTAAGAGAGCTTTGTTGAGTATATAAGCTCTAAATTGCAACACTTGGGTTGGGCCCCAAGGGGCACCCCAAGTTTGTAGAAGGGAAGAGTTATAGACAAAGTGAACCTTAGTCCAAACCACCACCACACGCACGCGCATGCCACCGCCGTCCGTCCGTCCGGCCGAGCCGTGCCGTGCCAAGTTGTGGGTCGGGTCTAACATTAATTTTTTAGACAAAATTTACTTGAATTTTTTCAAAAAAAATCTTGTAGGAAATTATTTGTATTTCAAATTAAATTTGAATTCAAATTTTTTCCAAAATTTTTGTGCCACTTCCAGTCCAAATTCCACACAGTTTCAAACTAGTTTTACAGTTATTTAACTGCTAGAAACTGCCCAGTTGAACCAGACATATTCTTTACCAGTTTAAATAGGTTCATACAGTTCGGACAGATCAATTATTCTAGCAATTATCAGTTTGAATAGTGTCTGCATCTGTTCAATGTAAATGTGCACCTGTTCACTTCAATTTAGCACCTGTTTGGGTTTGTTATTTGTGCCTATAATACCAACATTTTCAGCAGTGTTCATGCATCCAAAACAGTCTGAAAATTACATTTTGCTGTCCTATTTTCTCCTTTGCTTTATTTATTCTTCATTCTAGTTTTAGAAATAAAATATAGAGAGTATAGAACACAAGGTTCTAGTTCGCCGGACAAATTTGTTTGGAGTGCTACTACAAATTTGTGAAGATCATTGTATCTTGGGAGATAGACACCACTCAACCGTAAGCACCATAGTGGGGCGAATCTGTCTTAAGGACAGAGTGTCACACACTCAACCTGGTCTTTTATTTTTCATTCGGTTCGATAAAATAAATTCTGTAAGTTATTTATTTTATTTTGTTTGATTTAGTTTCAATTTGTTTTATTTACACAGAAGATTGTTCCAACAGAAATAGTTTTCTCCATTGTTCTTGATATCATCCCTATCATATTTTTCTTACAACTAGCACCCTCTCTTGGGAGAAATTCCTTGATGGTTCCTTAGCATTTGTCTTTGTTACCATCATAAATTATTTTAGATATTTTAAACTTTTTTATTAATTTTATATTTGCAGTTATTTGTTTGTTAAGATATATATATTTTTTTAAACAGCAAAAAGAAACAACTTTATTGATGATAATCAAGTAATAATACAATGACATCAATCAATAAAGGCAAAGGGTGCAAAGAGCATCATAGCAAAGATATAACAATCCCAACTAGATTGGCATTGAAGAACTTGTACAATCATCTACTAGCACCACAACGTTCATGATGAACCAGCAAGCAAAAAGCTGCCACCATGGAAAAAAAAAAAAAAAAAAAGAATACCACTCCACAATAATCATAGTACTCCGGAGAAAAATAGCCCTTTCAGACACCAAACCTAAGCATCCCACTACGTTCGAGACAAAATCTGACTTGCCTCAAACTGAATAAGAAGTCATGAACTGTAAGATGATACTCCTTGAGGCTTGGTAGCAACCAAAGTGTAATTATGATCTTAACCAACTCACACAGCTCAGGAAAATTTGGGAAAAAGCATTGAACATACAATCATTCATATGATTCCATAAGGACCACAACACAACTAGGGGTAGAGCCCTCCAAATCTTCATCTCCCTCTCGTTAAGCCTAACTCCATTCCACTGTAACATGCCCAGGGGGTACCCGTGCACATTAAACAATTTGAACCCTCGATCTCTTTGATCTAGTCTCACTAGTGCAATGTGAAACATAGATGAGAGTCCAAATTTGGCAACTTTTAGAAAATCCATTTTATTGCAAAACCTTTTACCAGAAATGGATTACGTCATCAGAGCTCAGAGTCGCCACCTAATATTTTTGAAAAATTAGGAAACCCATGACTCGTGCCAAGGCCACTGTTCGTTATAACTAAAGTTGTCTCGGTTTGGAACCTTAGGTATGAGAGGGGAAGGTCATTAATTGAGTACCCCCACTCACCCGATCAAAAGATCAGTCTTTACTAAATCATTATATGAATTTTATTTACTTTATATGTTCATATTTTGATTATTTAATAAATCCTAAAAATTACTATGTGAAGCATACAAATATAGACTATGTCATTTATTTTGGAATAATTTGATTTCATATATTTTGAAAGAGTTTTGAAGATGTACAACCCAAATAAATTGAGTTTACAAACATGAATAATCAACATTATTCCAAATTAAGCGACACAACCTCCATCCACTGGCATTCATACAGTTATATCAAGTAAGCAAGTAGCCACATGGTAGGATGCTTAAACATAATAAGAAAAAACACACACAAACAGGATGCTAAAAAATAAAAACTTACATGTTTGTCATCCCGCAAACAAGCTACAAAACGAAGTTAGTAAATCATGTATGATCTTATATACAAAATCCCAATGCAATTCACTCTTGAGATGCAACTAAAGATTCGACTTCTAAGATATGACATGTGAATCGTCTCAAGAACATGAGGTAGCACACATAATCACATAGGAATTTATTAAATCCACAAATGCAAACTTAGCCGAATCAAGATGCATGAAACATGGATGCAAAGCATGGATATGATGAAAAACAAAATATGATGCACATTCACAAATAAAGAAAGTAAGTAAAAAAAGGGATAGAAAGGAGCGGGAAATTATTACAATATTTTGAATAAATTATTACAAATCAAATGAGTGAGAGAGAAGGGAATATTACAAAAAAATAAAACCTCACAAGACACTCAAAAAAAAAAAAAAAAAAAAAAAGAGCTTCATATGCCTTTGAAACCACCGGAACTATTCCACTTGAAGCAGGAAGACTGCTCTGTTCTGTTTGGGAAAACTTATTTTACGGGAGCACTATTCATCCCGGGGCACTATTTACTACCGACAGTACTATTCACCACGACAATTACTATTCACCCTTCTTGATCGTTATTCATCTTATTAGGCATTTTTCGTCCGCGGTTACTATTCATCGTCGGAGGTACTATTCACCTCCGGAGGTTACTATTCACCGCCGATCACTATTCATCTGGTGGGGTCACATCTTTACCAAATTAGGTGGTTCGACCAACCATTTAAAACGGTAAAATTACAACAATTTATATAAGTAGTAAATTATAACATTTTATTTAAAGTGATAAATTATAACAGTTTATATATAACAGTAAATTACAGCAGATATGTGGGTAGTGTAGCCTTTCCGTTGAAGCAATAAAACAGTTATATAAAAAAAAAAAGGTAAATTACAACAGATATGTGGGTGGTGTAGCCTTCTCGTTAAAACAATAAAACAATTATATAAAAAGTAATTTACAACAGATATGTGAGTGGTACAGCCTTCCCATTAAAGCGATAAAACAATTATATAAAAAGTAATTTACAACAGCTATGTGGGTGATGCAGCTTTCTCATTAAAGCGATAAAAAACAGTTATGAAAAGCAGTAAATGAAGTATTTAAACAAGTTATATTACATTTTTAAATTAAATGAAAGTTCGCGAAAATTCACCTTTCGGGGAAATTATGAATTTTCTGATTCACAAACTTTCTTTTGATTACCCTCAAGGTTGTGGAATGTGTTCTCAATTCTCAGTCCAAAATTTGAAATTTTAGCTTCAATAGTTAGTTTTTTGAATGGTGTGTCGATGAAATGGAAATAAAAGTTTAGTTCAGAAAAATAAAATATCTAAGAAAATATTTTTCTTTCTCCCTCTCTCAAAAACTAATTTTCCTTCTTTTCTTTTCTCTCTAATTCTTTTTTTTTTTCTCAACCCTCTCTTTCTGATTCTTTCCCTCAATCCACTTCCTGCACCAATTCTTTCCCTCTGTTTTATTCTCTTCGCAAAAGAAAGCCCCCTCTTTTATTCACCTATCTGCCTCTTTTATAGGCAATAAAAATACACAAACAAACAAAACATTAAACGGTGGAGGAAAGAAATTTTTCAAAAGATGCATAGTAACTTTATAATATAATAATATATAAAATATATAATTAGCATACATATATGTACAAATACCCAAAAAAAAAACACACAAATATATAAAATTATAAAATAACAAAATACATGGACTAATAAAATATATTTTAGCTGGCCAAATATATAATATGATTTGACCAAAGCCGGTCTTAAAGCAAAAGAAAATAAAAAACAAACGGTGGAAGGCTAGGGAGTTTCAAAGGAGGAATAGTATATAATATATAAAATATTTAATATTTAATATATATATATATACAAAAGTATGGTGCGTGTGTGAAACCACGGCACCGAATAAATAAAACATTATATAATATAACATACTATATATATATATATATAATATTATTAAAAAAAGTAAAAGAAATAGAGAATGAATCTAAAATAATTTGGCAAAAAGGTTGAGATTAAAGTTTACTTTCCATCTTTTCATTGAGAATTTTTTGAGATAACATATTCTTATTTTCATCATCGGGTAATCAAAAGAAAGCGCCCAAGTCTCAAGGCCAGTCAAAATGGAGTGTCTACAGTTGCCCCTTTTTGACAAAGCTCAAAGTCATTTCATGACGTAAGTGAATGTCAAAGCCCGAAGACGACCCTTTTGACAAGGCTGTAAGACTTGGGCAAACAAACAAAATACAGATACAATTGGTTGAATCCAAAGGTTGCCTACGTATCCTTTTGCAAAGAATCAAACCAGCGTAGTTTGGGACAGAATGCAAATGATATGCAATTGAAAATTGAACTCTTTTTTTTTTTTTTTTTTTTGTCTTTTTTA
>JAPPVO010005087.1:0-19216 GCA_030407325.1 Camellia japonica | reverse complement strand
CATTGTTTGGCTCATAATTTGCATTCTCATGAATGTTTTGCATTGTCATGCATGATTTCTTGGTGTACAATACTTCTATGCTTGAACATGCGTTGTCGCGCATTATCTTTTCTCGCGTTATGTTGCATTCGTTCACCGACACTGTATGTGTCAGACTTTTCGAATCCCGGGAATCGCATTGAATATATGTTGTTAGCATATTGTTCTTGTTGCATTTCTCTCTTTTGCAGGCACGATATTGTATGTACGGTTCATTCGAGGCTGGTGCGACCAGACGAATCGCGCAGGTATCGTATCTTCTCCGTGTGAGACGCGACGAGAATCGAATGATTCTCCGCATTCCTAACTGCATGAAATGTAGTTGTTGCTTTGCATTCTTGCTTAAAACTGTTGCATCTATTTGTCAATACTTGCTTCATTACAGCTTGCTGCATTTGCATGATCATCTGGCTCTGTGCATATTATTTGCATTTTGCCCCCTGCCTGCGGGCACACATATCTCTGTTATCCTGTTTGTTTGTCTAAGTCTTCGGCCTTGTCAAAAATGGGTCGTCTCTGGGCTTTGACATTCACTCCCGTCATTGTTATGACTTCCGAGTTCTGTCAAAGAGGGGCAACTGTAGACACCCCATTTTTAACCGACCTTAAGACTCAGACGTCACCGATTGAGCGCTCGGTGATGTTGCATACTGTGCTCATTCAGAAGTCTCAGAGTCGCGGCCGTGCGCCCCGCCTCCGAACTTCCGAATCCTCTTCTATACCTTGTCTCGGTTTGCGAACCAGACTCGGTTTTCTCTGTTTTCTTTCCTGAGGGAAGGGAGTGGTCCTGTAGACTATCTCCCGGTGGCCGTGTGCTACATTTTCGTGGCCGTAGGTCATTTTGCCCATTTCGGAGCCCGGTTCCCGGTTTTCGGGGCCGCCAGGCCGTGTGCCTCGGCTCGGAACCGCCCAACCGTCTCGGTTTTCTCCGGTTCTTGGCATGTACCTCTGTTTCATCATAACAAGAGCACACTGGGGCCCCCGATGCCCACTTCGTGGCCGTATGCCACTTTCGGTGCTCATAGCCGGTTTTCGGAACCCCGAACCGCGCGGTTTTGGCCCCGAGCATTCATTTTGCATCAGTTTTCTCTGATTTTTGGCAGGAACCTCTGTTTTGTTATTCCGAGGGACACTGGAGTTGCAGATACCCACTTCGCTGCCGAACACCACTTCCGGCACCCGCAGCCCATTTTCGGGATCCCGAATGGCTCGGTTTTGGCCCCGAGCGTTCGTTTCTCATTAGTTTTTGTTCAAATTTGGCAGGTACCTCTTGTTTCGACATTGGGAAGATCACTGGAGGGTAGAAGGTCAGCAATTATCCCAGATAACCAGTTTCGCTCCTCCGGCGCCCGTTTTGCTCACTTCCGGGCCAATGTTGAACACCCTAGGCCCATTTTCTTCCGACCAAAGCTACATATCTGTGATGAGGGCACATGGGAGGACCCTAAAAACTACTGGTCAGCCAGAAATTCCAGGTTTCACTTTTGAGCCCCTCCTTCCAGCTCTATGTTGTGGCTCCTGCTTCAGTGTTGCCAAATTTCAACCTTGGATCCTTGTTCTACACATCTTGGAGGACACAAAAAGTTGGTGGTCGGCCAGCAATTGTTGATTTCATTTTTGAGCCCCTCCTTCCAGCTCTATGTTGTGGCCTGCTTGCTTCAGAGTTGCCAGATTCCGACCTTGGGGCCTTGTTCTACACACATGGGAGGACACTACTGTATGGTGGTCGGCCAGAAATTCTTGAGTTCATTTTTGGGGCATGGCCAGCCGGCCAGGGGGAGTGGCTGGCCGACCAGGTGGGGTAGGCCGGCCGGCCACCTTGCAGAAAACCACCTGGCCGGCCAGCTTCTTGCTTTCCAGCTCATTCCAGCTGTCCGGATATTTTTGCCAAAATATCTCCCCATCCGGGGATATTTTGGGAGGGAAAGCTTGGGTGCTTTTCCCTCCCCTTTTACACTCTTTTTGGCCTACTTAAAGGGACCAACAGCTCCTTTGCCTAGGTTAGAAAAAATTGCCTCAAGACATCCCTCTCTAAAAGCTTCATTTCCATAGCCAAAACCTTAAAAAACTTCCAAGTTCCTAGCTCTCCTCTTCATCAACCTTAGCTCCACCATCAACACTACCATTCCAGCAGCTAGGAAGTGAATTTCAGAGGTTGAGAAGCCACAAATCCAAGCCAAGAAGCAAAGAAAGACAAGTCTTCAAGGGTAAGTATTCAAAACCAACTTTTGGGGCTTTTTCTTGATCCTTTTTTATACTCTAATTGGTTGAGAATTGGGGCTCCGACCCCTACTTCTTTTGTGCTCATTTTGAGCCCCTCTACAACATTGTAGAAGGGCTCAACTTCATTTGGTATTTGTATATACTAGTTCCTTCAATATTCATCAAGATTGTCACATTTTTGCATGCTAAAATTAACCTATTTGTGTTGGTTTTTGGGGCTCCGACCCCTACTTCTTTCTTGCTTATTTTGAGCCCCTCTACAACATTGTAGAGGAGCTCAACTTCATTTGGCCATTGTATATACTAGTTCCTTCAATTTCATCAAGTATGCCATATTTTGTATCCAATTTTTGACCTATTTGTGTTTGTTTTTGGGACTTCGACCCCTACTGGTTTTGGTCTTATTTTGACCCCCTTTACATGTTTCATGAAGAAGGTTTGGTCATTTGATGTATAGATTGCATGTCTTGTGTTATACCCTTTTGCGGCTCCATTTTGCCTTCCATTTTTGGCATGTTTGTCTTGTGATTTAGAGGCTTCCATCTTCTGCATATATGCTTATTTTTGGTTCCGCTTTGATGTTGTAGAAGAAAGTTTGTCCATTTGCATTTTCTATATACCATCTCCCTTTATAATGCTCTTTTGGCCATTAATCTTGCGAGCTATTGTTGCCATATCTGTGCTTGCATTTTGGCCATGTTTATTACTGAAAAAATGCCATATTCGGGACTGCCTTGCTACTGTTATTGCTGCCATGATCATATTTTGCATGTTTAGCATGGCCGTAGGCCATTTCGGGGCTTAATTTCACATTTTCGGGATGATTGCATGCTTCGGTTGTTATTCCGTATCATTTCGGGGCTGTTTTACATCATTTGTGAGTGCTGAAATTCCATTGCCATGCTTGCATATCATTTCCCTTGTCATTCCGCCTTGCCTCGGTTTGCGCGCCCGTGGGCGCGCACTTCGAGGCGCTCCGTTTTCGTCACCGGCATCTGATGTGAGTGTGGCTGAGGCCCTCTCATGTTAGTGTAAGCCCAATCTACATTTTTCATGCCTGTATGTCATTGCCTCGGTGTGCGTGCCTGTGGGCATACATTTCGAGACACTTCGGTTTTATCCGATTTCCGCATTTTATCATCGCCTTGGTGTGCGTGCCTGTGGGCACACATTTCGAGGCACTTCGGTTTTATCCGATTTTCTCATTTTGTCATCGCCTCGGTGTGCGTGCCTATGGGCACACATTTCGAGGCACTTCGATTTTATCCGATTTCCGCATTTTATCATCGCCTCGGTGTGCGCGCCCGTGGGCACGTATTTCGAGGCCCTCTGTTTTATCCGATTTGCATTTCATCATCGTCTCAGTTTGCGTGCCCGTGAGCACGCACTTCGAGGCACCTCTTTTTTATCATTCCGGCATCCCGTATGAGTGTGGCTGAGGCCTTCTCATGTTGGTGTAAGCCCATCATTGCATTTCGTGCCTTTATGTCGTCACCTCGGTTCGCGTGCCAGTGGGCACGCATTTCGAGGCATCTCATTTTCATAGCATTGTGCATACTATATCGCATGTTAGTTGCATTTCATGCATATCATGCATTTCGCACAGGAAACGAGGCACGTTTCGTACTCCGAGTAACGGAACGGGTCTCAATTCCCAGTTCACCGACACTCCGGATTATCCATGATGGAGTTAGGTTTGGTATAGCATCCATCTGCATTCATCCCAATATTGAGTTGTGCAAATCGGCTCCTCGGCCATCATGCATCGATATGCGTGATTGGTGGCACGAGGATCGAGGCATGCATATATTTGTGAAATACATTGCTATGCCCTTTTCCTGCTCTCTGTTGCAGCGAATTGAAGAATCGGCAAATTTTCGGAACTCGGCGCGCATTTCGAGAAATACTGTAAACAGAGGCTAATTGGGGCATCCCAGTGGATTTCCGCGCCAGGCAGCCCGGCATACATCATCCATCAGAAGCGAGGCAGTCCCTGGCTTGCATGCCAGTTTTACTTCTTTTGTAATTAATTTGTTAATTAATTAGAATTTGTATATTTCGGACTGTAATATTCTTTTATTTCGGACTGTATATTTATTCGGACCCTCTGCGCGAGGGCACAAATGTAATAAGGGTGTGTGAGTGTGACGTATGTCTTCCAACCCCCATTTCTTTCTCCCTTTTATTTACCCGCTTACGATGGTTAGGTATAGGGCATATTTCAATTAGCATACAGTATGACAGCATGTTGCATCATTCATCTGTTTTGCATGCACCGGGCTCGGCGCATCATACAGACTGCATTTGTATTTCAATTCCAAATTGAATACGTGTTAGTTGTAGCATTTCATATGCCATGTTTAGGATAGCCGAGCCTGCTATAATTCGCATCTTTGCATGTGTTGCATTAGGCATTTCTGCATATTTAGGTCCATGCATGATTTCTAATGAGTTTCTATTTTGGCTTGGAGTACTAGGTGAGCTTTTATGCTTTAGCATCCTTGCATGCGTGTGAGTGTTGCCATGATAGCATGCTTACCATGAGGCTATATGCTTATGTGATATAACTGCCTTGAATGCCTGTGGGTGGAGGTTGAGTTATCTGAATTGGAACAATGCGTTGACTGTCTGTTTCAAGCCCACTAGATAGTGGCAAAACCTTTGATTTTCTAAGCCCACCTGAGGGTGGCAAATTCGCATTTTAAGCCTACCTGCGGGTAGCAAACCACTTTTCAAACAAGCAAACATGAAATGTTTTGTTCCTATTCAGACGGCCCAGTCTATACTTGTCTGCTGCGAGCATCACATAGTAATCCTAGGCTAATAATCGGAATAAGAACTCACAATGTTTTCAAAAACAGATATCATGGTTAGTAGAGGCCGGTCTTTGACCGGGCGAGCGGGGGTGCTCACGATGTGACCTTCCCCAATCGTACCCGAGTTCCCGAGCCAACTTTGGTGATGACGGACACGTGGCCTTTGGCACTGAGTTAGGGTTTCCTAAATTTCCCATTTAAAAAATATTTAGGTGGCGACTCTGTTATCTGGCAAAGCAGTCCATGTTTGGCACTTCTTTCAAAAAATCAGTTTTTCTCAAAACGATTTGCCGGATTTGGACTCTTTGGTTCGAGATTTAGAACCGCAACAAAATCGAGTCCGAACTGTAGCGAGGTCCCCCGCGGGCGTTGTTACACTCAGGTTGTGTTGTGTATGCACCTGGGTGGTTGTTTTTGGACATCCTCTCACGATTTCAGCGTAGTTTGAGTGTCTTGTTCCTTACGCGATTTCAGCGTGTTTGGAATCTCTCTCAGGTTGTGTTGTGTATGCACCTGGGCGGTTGTCTTCGGACCTCTTCTTACGATTTCAGCGTGGTTAGAGTGTTCTTTTCCTCACACGATGTTCAGCGTGTTTGGATTTTATCCCATGTTGCGTTGTAGACGTGCTGGGCGGTTGTTTTTGGACCTCTTCTCACGATTTCAGCGTGGTTAGAGTGCTCTTTTCCTCACACGATTTCAGCGTGTTTGGAATTTATCCCAGGTTGCGTTGTAGACGCGCTGGACGGGCTGTTTTTGGACCTCCTCTCACGATTATCAGCGTGTTTTGAGTGTCCCATTCCTCACACGATTTTCAGCGTGTCTGGAATTTATCTTAGGTTGCGTGGAACGCACCTGATTGGTTTTCTTTGTTCTCTCTCCTCTCACGAGTCCAGCGCGGTTGGAGTATGTCACCATTTTGCATCTATTATACTCTCTGTTGCATCGCATCTATTATCTATTGCATCACATCTATCACATCCATTGCATCATATCTGTTTTATTGTCCGGTCTAAGGAGACCTTAAATCTTGCATTATCATTCGCGCTGTTTTGCGCATCGTACTTGCATTTTACTTGCATTTCGTTGCACCGTCTTGTGCACTTTCCGGTCTAGGAGACCTTAAATCCTCTAAAGGTGCAATTCCTTTGGTGTTTGTCGTGCCCGAACGACTTCTGGTGGTCTGGTATAGCCACCCTGCCTGTGTTTGCGGTGAGTTCCTAGGAGACCAACTGAGACGGTGGAAACTAGAGTTCGAATGGCTCATGCCTAGAACACAAAGGTTCGGGATTTCCGAGACTAAAGTCTGGTTTAAATACCCAGGGGTATATCCTCGGCTTGAAATCTGTATGGCAGCCCCATAGATTGAGATAGCATGTGTATGCGCCTCAATTCTGGATACTGAATCAACCTAGTCTGTCACCCTGTTGGAGAATAGGGAAAGCTGCGACCATAGTCAGGGAGAAAAGTAGTACCTGTGGTTCAACCAAGAAGAAGCGGAAGATTCTCACATCAGCATAAGGTAGGACATTGCCGAGGTAAGTCATTGCCAATTGCCCCTGTAAAGTACCTCCCTTTTCCTAGCTATCACATTGCATTTTGGCCACTACATTACAGTGCATCGCATGAATCCTCAATTTTCAAACCGGCTTCGCGTAGCGTGTAAGTCCAATTTTCAAACCGGCTTCGCGTAGCGTGTAAGTCCAATTTTCAAACCGGTTTCGCGTAGCGTATAAGTCCGACTTTCAAACCGGCTTCGCGTAGCGTATAAGTCCAATTATCAAAATCTTCCTGCATATCATTTTGCATCCTACCCCTGAACTACGCTGGTTTGATTCCTTGCAAAGGGATACGTAGGCAGCCTGAGGGCACAACCATTTATTTATCTATGTTTTGTTTGTTTGTCCAAGTCTTCGGCCTTGTCAAAAATGGGTCGTCTCTGGGCTTTGACATTCACTCCCGTCACTTTTTGACTTCCGAGTTCTGTCAAAGAGGGGCAACTGTAGACACCCCATTTTTGACCATCCATAAGACTTCGACGCGACTGATAGTTTACATGGTGGAGAAAGTTGTGCAGGGGAAAGGTGCAATTTCTTTGGCAAAGAGAGAGGAACAAATCCCAACTTCATGCCCCATTTTGGACCAAAGCTGTTTTGAATGGTTTTTAGACCTTAAAACCCTCTCTTTCAAAACATTTTTGAAATAAAGTTTCTGCGATGTTCCGAGGCTTGCCTTTTGTCAAACGTCGCGTTTTTCGGTAAACCGAGCAAGGACAAAGTGGAAATGAACGAAAGGGAGATGAAATCTTTGAAAAATCTTTCAAAACACCTTACTTAGGGGTTTGAAGTTGAAGAAAAGAAGAGAAGAGGGAAGAAATCCAGTCGGGGGAGAAAATGGGCATGAACCGTTAAGAGAAAGTCGAGCAGCCCTCGCCGAATCGGGCCTATTCATTTGGATACTTGGAATCAAGCTATGAGGCCACCACCGTTGTAAAGCTTACTCCCGGGGCTTCATTTTGCACTCAAGAATCTTCTAAATCCAATTCCGGATAGGGGAGATATCGTTGATTGAAGTAGGGTATCACTCCGGTTGGGACTGAATCTGCGCGACTTCACGGAAACAGGCATAACTTTTTCCACATGAGGAATTTTGATGCAAGGTTTGCGCCATTAGAAAGCTAACTTCCGGGGATTCAATTTGGACACTTGAACGGCCACATTTGGACTTCCCAATCACCCACCGGCCACATTTCTTTTCGGAAGCCCATTTTTTTATCCTAAAAGTAGCTGGCCGGCCAGAAAACCTAGCCGGCCGGCCACCTAGCTGGTGAAATGAATTTTTTGCCCTTTTAAACTAGCCGGCCATGCCCCCCTCCCCAAGTGTGTCCTAGAAGTGTATTTTGTTTTACATTTCACCCATGTCCGAGGGTTTGGCCATTTTGGGGGGAAACTTGGCTTGTTTTCCCTCCATTTTTTCCCCCCTTTTTCCACCCATTTTGCCTATATAACAGCAGCCCCAGGTCTGGTTTTGAGGGTTAGAAAAATGCTTTGAGCCTCTTGTATTGTATCTCTCTCCTTCTACACTTCAACTCTCAAAAACCCTTAAGTTCCTACACCCTTTTCCCTACAAGCCCTAACACCACTCCACCTCATTCCATTCCAGCAGCTTGAAGCTGTTTTCCAGAGGCAAGGAGCACCCAAACTTCGTCCAAGAGGTTGCTAAGGGTTGGTCTTCAAGGGTGAGTCCCACTTTCCTCTTTTCTTGCATTTTTTTGGTCTATTTCTTAGTCCCTCTTGCTTGCTGTTTTGAGCTCCGGTCAAAACTGAAAATGTCATTTTTTTGAGCTATATTCCATGTTTCATTAAGGGCTCATTGCAGTTTGAAGCTTATTTTTGGCACTTGCTTCATTATCCTCTTGAATGCCATTATTTTGCATGATATTTTTAGCCCATGAGTGATCTGTTTTGGGGCATGTCATAAACTGTAGATAGGCTCATTTTGAGCCCTTCTTCAACATTGAAGAAGGGCTCAACACTGTTGGGGACCTCCATGTATCACTTTCCATTGCACCCCTCTTTGGTCCCCATTTTTGCATGATTTATTAGCTTATTAAGCTTCTGCTTTTCGACCTTGATCAGAACTGAAAGTGGTCATATTTTGACCCCCTTGTCATGTTTCATAAAGGGTCTTTGGCTGTTTGATGAATATTTTGTATACTTTGTGTTATAGCCTCTTTTGAGCCCCATCTTGCATGACATTTTGAGTGTGTTTGTATACTGTTTTGGGGGCTTCCATAAACTGTAAGTAGTCATATTTTTTGTCCCTCTTCAGTTTTGTAGAAGGGTCTTTTTCTGTTCGGGCTTTGCATCTACCACTTGCTTCATTACCTCTCTTGGCCCCCCATTTTTGCATGCTAATTTTGCCCTATTTGTACCCACTGTTTGGCCATGCTTCGAACTGTAAAAATGCTTGTTTTGGGGGTGCCTAGCTTCTGTCTTCACACTTCATGTACGAATCATGCATGCATTGCATAGCTATAGGCCATTTCATGTGCTTAATTCAATGTTTCGGGACTCGTTCCTTGCATCGGGTTTCATTTCGCCATGTTTCGGGGCTGTTTTGCATGTCATTTTGCCTCTGAAATTTGTATGTTTTCATATCATATTCCATGTCTTGCCATGTCTCATTAGAGTGGCATTCCGTGCCGTAGGTTCGGTCCTCGGTTTGCGTGCACGCGTGCACGTATTTCGAGTTGTCTCATTTTCATCTAATGGCCTCTTATGTGAGTGTGGCTGAGGCTCTCTGACGTTGGTGTAAGCCCATATTGCATTGCGTATGCCATTTCATCCATAGCATTATGTATGCTCGGTTGTGTATCACCTCGTGTAGCGTGTATGCCATTCCATAACATTGTGTATGTTAGGATTGTATCTTAGTTGCATTTCACGCATATCATGCATATTGCATCGTGTTCGGGATAGGAGTTAGCCCGGGCATGGGAAACGAGGTACGTTCCGTACTCCGAGTGAAGGAACGTGTCTCAATTCCCAAGTCACCGACACTCCGGATTATCCATGATGGAGTTAGGTTTTGTTGTAGTGTTCATATGCATTCATTCTATATTGAGTTGTGCAATTCGGCTCCTCGGCCATCATGCATCGAGATGCGTGATTGGTGGTATGAGGATCGAGACATGCATACATTTGTGAAAATACATTGCTATGCCCTTTCCTGCTCTCTGTTGCAGCATATCAAGAATCAGTAGTCTTCCGAGGCTTGGCGCGCTTTTCAAGAATCATTGCAAACAGAGGCTAATTGGGGCATTCCAGTGGATTTCCGCGCAAAGCAGCCCAAACATGCATCATTCCATCATCCGGAGCAGAATCAAGGCAGTCCCTGGCTTGCATGCCAGTTTTATTATTTTCTTAGTTAATTTGTAAATTAATTAGGAATTTATACATTATTTGGACTGTATTATTTGGACTGTACTATTCTTTCATTTGGGACTGTATATTTATTTGGACCCTCTGCGCGAGGGCATAATTGTAATAAGTGTGGGTGAGTGTGATGTATGTCTTCCAACCCCACATCCTTCTTCCCTTTTATTTACCTGCTTGTGATGGTTAGATTAGGGCATATTTCAATTAGCATACAGTATGACAGCATGTTTGCATCATTCATCTGTTTTGCACGCACCGGGCTCGGCGCATCATACAAACTGTATTTGTATTTCAATTCCAAATTGAATACGTGTTAGTTGTAGCATTTCATATGCCATGTTTAGAATAGCCGAGCCTGCTATAGTTGCATCTTTGCATGTGTTGCATTAGGCATTTCTGTATATTTAGGATCATGCATGATTTCTAATGAGCTTCTGTTTTGGCTTGGAGTACTCGGTAAGTTTTATGCTTTAGCATCCTTGCATGCGTGTGAGTGACTGCCATGAATGGCATGCTTACCATGAGGCTAACTGGTTATGTGATATAACTGCCTTGAATGCCTGTGGGTGGAGGTTGGGTTACTTGGAGTGGGACAATTCATCAAATGTTTGTTTTAAGCCCACTAGCTAGTGGCAAAATCATGTTTTCTAAGCCCGCCCGAGGGTGGCAAATCCACGTCTTAGCCTACCTGCGGGTAGCACCATCAAACCATTTTCACAAACAAACATGAAGTGTTTTGTTCCAATTCAGACGACTCAGTCTATACTTGTATGTTGTGCGCATCACATAGTAACCTAGGCTAATAACCGGAATAAGAACACACAATGTTTTCAAAAATAGATATCATGGTTAGTAGAGGCCGGTCTTTGACCGGGCGAGCGGGGGTGCTCACGAAGTGACCTTCCCCAATTGTACCCAAGTTCCTGAGCCGAGGCAACTTTGGTGATGACGGACACGTGGCCTTTGGCACCGAGTCAGGGTTTCCTAAATTTCCCAAAAATAAAATATTTAGGTGGCGACTCTGTATCTAGCAAAGCAGTCCATGTTTGGCATTTCTTTTCAAAAAATCTATTTTCAAAATCGATTTGCCGGATTTGGACTCTTTGGTTCAAGATTAAGAACCGTGACATTTGAGTCCTTGAACTGTAGTGACCTCAATACGAACGGAACGGGACTTAACCCTCCCGGGGCGTTCGGGGACGTCTACAGTGTGGAACACACTCCGTTATTTTAAATGGAATTAATAATGGTAAGAAAGCAATGTGCAAAATGGTCAAAACTATAAGGAGGCTTATTGGTGATTTTTAAATGATAGGGGGATAAAGTGAATTTTACCCTTAATTTTTTTATTGTGTCGGACTTAATGCTTTTAATTGTGGTGCAATTTACAAGTTGAGTTTTGTGTCGTATGTGTAGGCATCGAAAAGGTTTAAATAATGTTTAAAGGTCAATCAAGGAAAACTCGAGATTTTGACGATGAAATTATCGAAATGTTAATTGAAGGACATGATCTCTATAATTGCACATACGTTAAAGTAGCTCGCCGTGTAATGGAATATTACCAAACGTCCATGCAAAAGACCCCATGTCGGACTTCAATTTTGACCGGGCGTAAGTGGATAACGGAATTATTTTTGGCCACTTAGGCCGCTGTGAAGAAAAATTGCATATGTCGAGGTAGATGTTTACAGCGTCGTGTGAGACCTTATTTAGGGACTTCGACTTATAGGTACACTACACGTGACCATGGACTACACGTTCAAGAAAGTGTTGCAATGTTCATCCATGTCTTGCCAGGCTGCCAAAATTGAGAGCTTCAAGAACAGTTTCAGCACTCGGATGAAACCGTTTCTAGACATTTCTATGCTGTTTTGGATACAATGAAGTTGTTCGTAGTTGTGCACTGTAGGCCCACAAGAGATAAGAATTAGAGGCATCCATATTTGCGGTCAAGAGCTAAATGCATACCATTCAAAGTGTGCATCAACATGTCGGTACTTTCTTTTGTTACGAGCTTACAGTTGTGTTGTATCATTGGTAGGATTGTATTGGCACATTGGATGGCATGCATGTTCAAGCCATCCTGGATGCCTGCGAAACGGGATCGTATTATGGTTGAAAAGGGTATCTCACGCAAAATATTTTAGTTGTATGCGACTTTGACTTGTGCATCATTTTCATTTCTCTTGGCTGGAAAAGAAGTATGCATGATTGTTACATATTCAATGAAGTTCTTCAAAATGAAGATGCACCGTTCCCCACACACACAAATGTATTAATTGGTTATAATAAGTTGGGATTTTCTGTCATATGTGAAATGAATAAATATACTTATACAAAATCAATATTAGAGGTAAATACTACCTTGTGGATGCTGGCTATCCTAACAAAAGGGGTATCTTGCACTATACAAAGGGAATCGACATCACCAGGATGAGTTTCAGCACAACGGAGCACCAAGGAACGCAAGGGAATTGTTTCACAAGGCGCACACATTGTTAAGGAGTGTAGTGGAAAGAACATTTGGGGTGTGGAAATCACGATGGAAATTCCTAAAAAGGATGTCACAGTATGATTTTTGAATTGTCAAGTGCCATTAGTTGGTGCGTCAATGGTGTTACACAATTTCATCCACAGACATGAGACAACTAGCAGGGAAGAAGATGTTGCATGTTTATCGTTTTTGGATGGCATAGGGAGCGAAGAAAATGGAGGTAATGATCTTGATGATGGCCTCATGGTTAGAGATACAAATGTGGATATGGCGAGAGTTCGGGTTCACATCCGAGACCATTTGCTTAATCTAGACAACAGCGCTTGTTGTGAAAAGTGTTGTCTGATGAACTTCTAATGTATGTGTTAGAAAATGCTTGTATGCATTTTCTGTTAGGACTCTGAGACACTAGAAATCAATTACACACAATAACACAAGAGATTTACGTGGTTCGGCAATTGCCTATGTCCACGGGAGAGATATCCATTATAGAATTATCCCGGAGGGAGATTACAGTACTCACACCTCACAACTCTCTCTATAGCACTCTCACTCACAGATTATACACTCTGTGTTTGCTTTTCAGCTCTGTGTGTCTCCAATCCCTCCTCACTCATCTCAATTTATACACAAGAGAGGAAGAGTAGGTGAAGAGACAACAATGGGTAGACTTAGTTGGTGCTACCTTTACCATCTACCTTTAGTACATGGTGCCACCCTCACCATGTGGATAGTAGGCTGGAGCTACCCCACCATCTTTCTTTAGCATGTGGAGTGGGTTGGAGCTAACAATTCCCCCCTCTACACCCACTTGGATAATTGACTTCTCACTTGAAGTCCATCCCGGTCAGATTCTTGCAAACTTCCAGTTTGTCTCTGATGACACCCTTGGTCATCATGTCAGAAGGATTCTTGTCCGTGTGAATCTTCACTAGTTTCATTAGTTGCTTTTCCATCACTTCTCATATCCAATGATACCGAATATCAATGTGCTTTGTACGTGAATAATACATGGAATTCTTGCTTAGATCAACTGCACTCTGACTATCACAATGTACCTTGTATTCTTCCTGTTGTAGACCCAATTCTTGGAGAAACCATTTTAACCACAACATTTCCTTTCCAGCATCTGCGACAGCAATGTACTCTGCCTCTGTTGTAGATAAAACAACACACTTTTGTAGTTTGGACTGCCATGAGACAGCTTCCCCTGCAAAAGTGAATAGAAATCCTGATGTAGACTTTCTACCATCAAGATCACCTGCCATATCGGCATCTGTAAAAACCCTCCAAAATTGGTTCAGCTCCTTCAAAACATAAACACATCTTTGAAGTTCCCTTCAAGTACCGAAAAATCCATTTGACCACCTCCAATGATCTTTTCCTGGATTGGCGAGGAATCTGCTCACAACGCCAACTGTGTGAGCTATATTTGGCCGGGTACACACCATTGCATACATCAAACTTCCTATTGCGGAAGAATAAGGGATTGCCTCTATTTCTTTCCTTGTAGAGCTGGTCGTGGGACACGAACGCTTTGTCACATTGAAATGGTTGGCCAGTGGTGTGCTGACTGGCTTGGCATGTTTCATGTTGAACTTTTCAATCACCCGTTCAACATATTCCTCCTCTGACAGCCATATCTTCTTGGCTTTCCTATCACGAACAATCTTTATGCCCAAAATCTACTATATTGGGCCTAAATTCTTCATGTCAAAATACTGCGACAAGTCCTTTTTCAACTTGTTGATCATAGCAATATCTTGTCCGATGATCAGCATGTTATCGACATACAACAATAGGATGATGAAGTTTCCATCCGAAATCCTTCAGAAATATACACACTAGTCTGCTACTGTTCTTGTGTACTCGTGATCCACTATGAATTAATCAAACTTCTTGTACCATTGTCTCGGTGCCTGCTTTAGGTCGTAGAGACTTTTCTTCAGTTTGCAGACTAGATTCTGTTTTCCCTTAACTTCAAATCCTTCTGGTTGCTCCATATAGATCTCTTCCTCCAAATCACCATGGAGAAAGGCAGTCTTGACATCTATCTGTTTTACTTCCAGATTTAAGCGAGTCGCTAATCCTAGAGCTACTCGAATGGAATCATCTTCACAACTGGGGAGAAGATCTCATCAAAATCAATTCCTTTTTTCTGCCCAAAGCCTTTGACCACAAACGAGCTTTATGCTGCAATAGTTTACCATTTCCATCTTTTTCAACTTATACACCCATTTGTTCTTCAAGGCTCTCTTGCCTCTTGGAAGTGGAACAAACTTATAAATGTGGTTCTTCTGCAAAGAACTCATCTCCTCCTTCATGGCTTGTATCCAACAGTCTTTCTCTATATGACTCTTTGCTTCTGAAAAACTCTCGGGCTCTCCTTTATTAGTATCAAAATATACTGAGAAGCGGGATATTTGGTTGATGGCACGACAGCTCTTCTAGATCTCCGCAATTGAGGCCCAGTTGCCTCTAGTTGAGGAGGTTGCTTCTCTTGCTCAACACCCTCTTCATCCAAGTCTTCATCTCTTTCCTTTTGATCCTCAATTTCTGGCATATGATTCTGCAACTCTGGCACTTCTTGTTACACATAATCACATCTAGCATTTTGTGATGGCTTGGGAGATGGGAACAAGTTTGGAGTGATGACATCTCTGGACTTTGCAGATTTCTCAAAATCTGCTATGGTCTGGTCTTCATGGAACACGACATTTCTCTTGAACATCTTCTTGTTCACTGGGTCCCACAACTTGAATCCAAATGCTGTATCTGAATAGCCCACAAATATGCATGGAGTGGACTTGTCATCAAGCTTCAGTCTATTTTCCTTAGAGATGTGTGCAAACGCCTTACACCCGAAGACTCTCAAGTGAGAATATGATACCTTTCTTCTGGACTAGACTTCCTTAGGTATCACAAAATTCAACGGGACTGAAGGTGACCTGTTGATGAGATAACAGGCTGTACGGGCAGCTTCAGCCCAGAATGACTTTGGTAACTTTGCCATTCTGAGCATGTATCTGACTCTTTCAACAATAGTGCGGTTCATCCTCTGCCACACCATTGTGTTGTGAGGTCCGGGAACTGTTGTCTCGTGCCGGATTCCTCTACTAGCACAATATGTTGCAAAAGCATTGGAAGTGTACTCATCTCCATTTCTATGCGAAGACACTTCAACTTTTCCCAGTCTCTCTTTCCACCATTGCATGGAACTCTTAAAAGTGCTGAAATACCTCATCCTTTGTCTTCAGGAAATATACCCACAACTTCCTTCATGCATCATCAATGAAAGTCAGAAAATACTTGCGGCCACCGAGTGACTCCACTTCGATTGGGCCACAAACATCCGAGTATACCATACTGAGCACTTTGTTTTCCTCTTGCTCGTTGAACTGAATGATACTCGATGTTGTTTGCCATAAAAGCAATGATCACACGGCTTCAGGGCACTCCCTTTGGATAAGGGTATCCTGGATTGCTTTGCCAACAGATGCAATCCCTTTTCACTCATGTGAGCTAGTCTTCTGTGCCATAAGTGGTGACTCCTTGTCTTCTGCTGTATTAAGACTTTTCAGACAGATCTTTGTTTGAGTCTTATACAGTATTGAAGACATCTCTCTTCTGGCGATTGTCAAAGCTCCTCTTATCAGCTTCTAACGGCCATTTCCGAATGTACTTGTATAGCCCTGTCGGTCCAGGGTGCTTCTGGAGATAAGATTGAGGCTCAAATCTGGAACATGCCTCACATCTTTGAGAACTAGCCTGTTCCCGACATTAATTTGAATACTAATGTCTCCAATACCCACAATCTTTGAATAGCTAGAATTCTCCATTCGAACAGTGTCAAAATTTCCAGCGTTGTACAAGCTGAAGAGTTCTCTGTGAGAAGTGGCGTGATAGAATGCAGCGGTTTATCACCCATTCTGTACAACTGTGGTAAGCTACGTGAAGGCAATTCTCCTCTTCACCAACTGAAAGAAGTATTTCATCAGTTGTTGTGGCTGTTGTGTTCTCATCTCCCTTTGGTTTACTACTTTGGTCTTTATTTTTTCGGCTTGGACAGTTCTTCTTTATGTGATCCTCCTGGCCACAGTGAAAGCAAGTGAAGCTGAGTTACCTCTACCTTTGTTGTCTTTGGATTTACTCATGTTGTTCCAGCTGCCTCTATTCTTGCTTCTTTCTCTGTCTTCCTTTACCTCTGTCTCTGCCTCTATCTTCTATGACAAGAGCATGGGACTGATTACCTCTCATGTCTTTCCGCCTTGTCTCTTCATTGTACATGGCGTCTGTGACCATGCTTATGGTCAGCTTCCCTTCTGGTGCAGAGTTGTTGAGAGAGACCACCAACGTCTCCCAATTATCTGGTAAAGAACTGAGCAGTAATACGGCTTGCATTTCATCATCTAAGCACATCTTGACGGTCGCAAGCTAATTCACTAGATTTTTGAATTCACTAGTGTACTCGGCGAAAGACATACCATTATTCAACTTCAAATTGACAAGCCTTCTCATCACCAAGGCTTTGTTTCGAGCGGTCTTTAATCGGTACATGTCGTCTAACATTGTCCATAGAGAATAGGCATCTGTCTCCTCGGTGACATGATGGTACACCGTGATCTATCCATTGTTTGATACAACCGATAGTCTTGCAGTTCATCTTTATCCAGTCATTATCTTTCACTTCTTCAGGTTTAACCCCTTTTACAAAAATAAGGTCAAATAGGTCTTTATAATACAGGATGTCTTCCATCCGTGACTTTCAAATTGCATAATTGGAAGGAGTCAACTTGAACATAGATCCTGAAATTGATATGGATTCCTCCATCGTATTCCTTCTTTTTACAAAAAACTTGAATGAAAAATCTGACCATACCGATGTGTCCAGAATACTCCAAATCGTTGGAAAGTACTATTAGATCGTCAAAAACAGACTCAAAATGGCTCTGATAAAGCCAAAACAGTTTGGATAGTTCAGATTTGCAGAATTTGGTGCGTCTAAGATACACCAGATAATTCCTCTGCCTCTGGTTGATTGGTCAACTGGGCGCTGACATGCCAGACACGTGGCACTAGGTTGCTGACGTGGCAGATGACGTGGCAGACACGTGGGCTGAAATGGCAGATGACGTGGCAGGCACGTGTTGCTGACTTGGCAGGCACGTGTCGGTGACGCGGCTCGTCTTCTTCCCTCAGACGCCGGTGAAGCGAGTGTCGAGCCTGAGGTGACGTGCCGACACTGTTGATCGACGCGTGAGGCTCGTGGGGCGCGTGAGACTCACGTACTTTCTTTGGATGACACGTGAGGACATGTGGATTCTCTTCTAGGGCTCTACTTTGCAGTTTTGGACTCCTCTCTTGGAGACCTTACTCCTGGTATGCTCAAAACCTGATTTCGAACAACTTGATTTCTGGGCAATTTTAAAAAAACACACCTTGTTTTTCCGAAACGCAACCGACGAGGCTCAGATACCACTTGTTAGGACTATGAGACACCATAAATCAATCCCACACAATAACGCAGGGGATTTACGTGGTTCGGCAATTGCCTACATCCATGGGAGAGATATCCACTATAGAATTATCCCGGAGGGAGCTTACAGTATTCAGAGCTCACAACTCTCTCTATAACACTCTCACTCACAGATTATACACTTGTGTCTGCTCTTCAGCTCTGTGTGTCTCCAACCCCTCCTCACTCATCTCAATTTATACATAAGAGAGGAAGAGTAGGTGAAGAGACAACAATGGGTGGGCTTAGTTGGTACCACCCTTACTATCTACCTTTAGCACCTGGTGCCACCCTCACCATGTGGATGGTAGGCTGGAGCTACCCTACCATCTTCCTTTAGCATGTGGAGTGGGCTGGAGCTAACATTTTCACGTATGGGAAAAAACTTGGGATGCAAATTGTAAGTAAAATCTTCAATATTCAGTTTCAGGCTATTTTATCTTTTTTTAAAAAATACAATTCAAATAAATATTTACAAATTAGTCTATTCACGGATTAATTGCGGTCTATTTTATTTAAAAAGGAAAATAAAATAATATTGTAATCGTGTGACAGTAATAATTCAATGATGCAATTAATTGCAATTAAAATGAATTCTACTTAATTGCAGTTGAATGCTTCAATTAATTGCAATTAATAATAATTGTGATTATTCATCGATTAATAGCAATCAATAATTCAATAATTCAAATTATATTTTTTGTTAATATTGGAACGAGTCGTGGGTACAAAAACGAAATGAAAACTGGTAGAAAAAAAGTGGGTACGAAATATGAGTTGTGGTACAAAAAATATATGTTCAAAAAAAGTAGAAAAACATTATAAATAAGTTTAATGTCAAATACAGTAGGTGATATATATATATATATATATTATTTTTTTTTTTTTCTTCAAATACACTGCAGTATTTAAAAGATTTGTAAAAAAATGAAAATTTTGCTGTCTTTTTTTTCGCCGGTTGGTAATACTTTTTTTTGACAGTTGAATTTTATTTTTTGTAATTTTTTTATTTTGTTTTGGCTGTTGAATTATTTTGGGCCTGTCTAATTTTTTTTCTGTTGGCAGCAATGGGTGGTAAAGAAAAAATACTTAGACACCTAATTTAGGAAAAGATTATGGTACACACCCCTTAAAGGGTGTGTATCATATACACTTTATAACTATAGGGAAAAAAAATGACATAATTTTATAT